>JAGDQP010008387.1:0-32919 GCA_022664845.1 Lepisma saccharinum | reverse complement strand
AGTTTAGTTTATGTCCCGCGTGGTTGCATTGTCTACCGCTACGCGGCGCTGGAAGCAGTTAACGAAAATGGCGCTGACTGGAGAGCAGAAATCGTTCTGTGTGCTGGATTACCATGTAAACAACTCTGTGATGAGTGTTCAACGGCATTTCCGTACCAAGTATGGCAGAGACCCACCTACTGGAAAAACCATTCGTACGTGGTATGAAAAATTCAGAGATACGGGCTGCATCTGTAAGCGAAAATCGACTGGCCGTCCTTCAGCTGAGGAAGAGACAGTGGAACGTGTTCGCGCCAGTTTTGTGCGGAGTCCACAGAAGTCTATCTACCGGGCAGCAAGGGAACTTGAAATGCCACAGAAAACTGTATGGCGAATTCTGCGGAAACGTTTACAAATGAAATCCTATCGCTTGCAACTGCTACAAGCCTTAAGAGACACTGATTATGCTGCTCGAGCGTCTTTCTGTGCTGATTTTCTCACGTTAATGGAAGAGGATGGGTTCGCCGAAAGGTTACGTTACAGTGATGAAGCGGTGTTTCACCTTTCTGGGAATGTGAATAGACACAACGTAAGGATCTGGGGAACTGATAATCCCCACGCAGTTGTGGAACACCAACGCGATTCACCCAAGGTGAATGTGTTTTGTGCCATTTCCCCTGAAAAGATTTATGGGCCCTTTTTCTTCCTTGAACCTACTGTGACAGGACATGTTTTTCTTGATATGCTGCAACAATGGCTCCTTCCACAGCTCGAAGAGGATAGTGCAGATTTCATTCTTCAATTGGATGGTGCCCCTCCGCATTACCATGGCAGCGCTCGGGATCATCTCAATGAGGCATTGCCACAGCGCTGGATAGGCCGTGCATCTCAGGAGGATCGAGTTCTCATTCGTTGGCCACCTCGTTCCCCCGATCTGTCCCCGTGTGATTTCTTTTTGTGGGGTTTCATAAAGGATCGTGTTTACATACCACCACTTCCAACAACATTGGGTGACCTTCGCGCCCGCATCACAGCAGCCATTGCAGAGATTGACCGTGACACACTACACAAGGTTTGGCAGGAGATAGACTATCGGCTTGATGTGTGTCGTGTTACGCGAGGTGCTCACATAGAGCACTTGTGATGTGACTGAAAAAAACTTTGAGAGTTACCCTTCTTACCACATGTATTACATTCAGATATGTTCATTATATTTCACAAAATAAATTTATGAAATCGGGTACATCATTTTGACTTACCCTGTATATCGTACAAAAGAAAGGCAATCTTGTAAAAAAAACTGCACCAAGTCGCTTTACTACTCCTTTGTACACGTCGTCTTAACGATTAACATAATTCCTTTTAAATAATTTCAGGAGAATACTTTTCTCTAATACGTGTCTGTATATAGTTTACAAAACTATTTCGGAGAGTGGTAGTACACGCCAGAAACGTCGATTTAAGATATTTTCGGAGGGGAAATGATGTGGAGTAAAAAAGTAAGTATTGTGAACATTACCGATCGTGTATTATAAATGTTCACATGGAAACAGGAAAAGTTAGCATAACGATAAGACTTCTTCATACTACGTACAAAGAATGCTTTTCCGTCGAGTATATCTCCTTTAACTATTGCCAATAAGTCATTCCTGTTCATATTAATTATTTCTTACTTTTAGCTATTTCTGTTATGCGGAACTGAATGTACTTGCAATTGATATTGACATTGCTTCGGATCCGTGCAATGAACAATATGGAACAAGGATGATGTGAGTGCAAGAACACGCATACACCCTTCAATAATGTGTCCCAGCCCCGGGTTAAGTTCAATTTAGGTAGGCCAAAAAATGTAAAATTCACAGGAGAGATTTAGGCCATGAAAGTATGAGACTGAAATTGCAACAAGTACGTGCAATTAATTAGCTACTTCCGCGTTGGAGCTGAACACAAGTATGTCCTGTTAAATGTGATGTGCTTCAAGTATAATGATAAAATAATTACCCTGGCTTTACCTAACCTATCTACGTTTTTTAGCGCCCCTTGATATCTTTCCATTAATTATGTAGTAAATACGTGATATTCATCACACGAAATGACGCCACTGATATTTCCCATGTGGTACCATATCTGTGTGTAAAGTAAATCGGTTACGTATTTATGTAAATTGTTATTAAGTATAGCTTCTCGAAATTGAATATGGGTTGCTGTCTACCGCTAGGTATTTACAGAAGTGTCTAAGTAAATCATTTGCAAGGGAATGTGTGTTATAAAGCGTACGTATTGTTCAGTAGCTGGGTGACCTAAACTGAACTTGATCCATGAGCCACCCCGGTGCTTGACTTTATTTCATTATACTTGCATGCATCCGAAATTATGAAAATAACAACATTGGAACTACATTTAACGCCACACAACAGAAGTAGCTAACATAAAGTATTACATCCATGAAATAGATGAAAACTGGCTAATCCTGTCTGTATTTATAAGAATGGAGGGCTTCAACCTTTTGAGCACTGCAATTAGCTATGTAAACGGAAGTAGAAACAATCTGTCATATTCATACATAAAAAACATTTTTCAACTCATCTGTTTCTATTCCTCTAGTGTGTCGAAAAAATATATATACTAAACTTGCTTCCGTAAGTCGGGAGAGGATAATATTCTTGCCTTGTTTACGAATTTAATATTATTTTATTGGCATTTATTTGGAGATCATTTGAATACATACACACACACACAGACATGTATAAAAACACAAAAACACACGACGAAGTGCCTGCGACCTATTGCTTGCGTATTGCGAGATTCATTTGTCAGGTGTACACAACTTTTCAGTCTACCAATCAGAATTCGTTTAGCTTATGAGAAATTTAGAAATTAAGTAGTTTCTTCACTTAACGGTCCGATTGTAAACGGTTTGTTAAATTTGTAATGTTAGCGTTGGTGAAATGGAAAAAGTTTAACGGACGGTTAAAAATTTAACGCACGGTTAGTTATCGGATGGTTAAGCTATATTTAATCGACGTTGGAGAAACCGGCCCTAAGAATCTTACGATTAGCAGTAGTGCCAGAGTGTGAAAGCAAGAATGCTACAATAAGGCAAGATGCTATGGTATAAATCCATATTTTTTTTCTTTTTACGCTGGCACACTGCTTTCGCTAAGATTCATCGTACGAGAAATTGTATAGTCTAAAGCTGCCTTTACTTGTTAGCGGAAGGATACACTACACAAATAATTCTCGGGTACACTTTATTTTGTGGTCCACAAAATATAACAAAGTTTCGAGGCATGCAAGTGTGAAATTAGAGTGAAAGAGCGAAACGCATTTTAGATTATTTGCCTGCTTCCAAGTTGGGGTGAGCACATGGAGTCAGCGTTAAACGTCATGTGCATCGCATAGAATGAAGAAAAGTATCTCATCAAACTTTACCTAAACCGTTTACATTTTTTCGACATTATGTTTGTGATTTTTGTAGCAAACATGTCATTTATAAATCATAATAGAATTCCTCCGCATGCTGCCCTGCAACTCGAATGCGTATTTAACGAAATAATAATGATATATGGCTCTTCGTAACACTTTTTGGATTACCGACTCTTATTAGGTATTTATAGAATCAAGAATGACCCGTTATGCAAGCTATGCCTGGGACAAGAAATCACAATGCTTAGTAGGCCTGCATTATTTCGGACCAGCGAAGTACTAAAGACGTAAATCCCAGTTAAAGATGACTGTAACGAATAGAAGTTAGGGTAACCCAACCTAAGATAAATTTCAATCATTTGAAAGATCCAGGGGAGTTTTTAAAGAGTAGCCATCTTTTTAGTTTTTGCAATTTGGAATTAGGTATTACTTTAGCTTACGTCGAGCATTATTTCTCCGAACGAAATAATTCACAAGCCCATGAATCGGAATCATGGTAATGTTACATCATGGTGACATTTATTTACGTATTACCATTAGTATGTTGCTACAAAAGACACGGATAGTATGTTGAGTGAGCGATAGTGTAACCAAGACGGGTTAGAAAAACTCAGGTTATTATTTTTATAATACACGGTACACATCACGTTTAACCTGACACCATCTATGACTGCTCTGTTTCTGCTTATAAATTGAACGTCCGACGTATACTAAAAAAAAGCCTGGAATTATGTAACATTTTCCATTGATTCTATATTATCATTTCGAAAGTGCAAGATAATATTTTGTATATAGACGACATTTCATTGAGTGTACAGCTATAATTTTTAACTAAATTAAATTAAATATCTCTTTCTCTACTACTAGAAAACTAAAAAATAAAACACTAAAAAATTCAAGGCAATAAACGGTGTTCTATTCATGAATGTTAAAATTTTAACAGGAAGCTTTGTACGTGGAATGGGAATGCATTAAAAATTCTTGTTAATAAAAAAACATACCAAAACATTTTTCAGGATCTAATATGATAGATTGCCTTCAAACGTGTACATAAATAGAAAGATACATAAATAAACTATTCACTACTTTAAAAAAAGAAATTTTATTGTAAATAAGGTATACTCGCAAATTTGTGTTGTATACATCACACTATAGCATAGAAGTACAATTGAGTCTAGAACCCCTTTTGTAATTAGTTTGTTTACTTGTACTGTAGAAATGGCGAATGATACAATACCCAGTATTTATATATTTTAAGTTACCCTATTTAGGCCCTCAGTTCGCAGCGATCCTAGTGGCAAACCAGCGAAACATAGTGCATTAAGAGAACACATTTGGCTGCTTCGCTTCCTCACCTATTTATCTTACAGCGTGATTGTTTGTGAAGAAAGAGGAAGAAGTTTCCGCACAGTAAAGAATCTTCTTGTTACACGGGCGAGGATTAAATTATAAAAAAATGAACACAAATGAACTGATTGTAGCATCACATTTTGTAGATCAGTTCTGCCATCGTTCTTTTATACTTTAAAAGTGATACGCACCACTAGGATACTATATATTTCGATAAAGAAAGAAATAAACTCACGAAGTGAGCAATGCCTAGTGACTAACTTGCGTTTAGACATCCATTTCTTACTAACGTTACAAGATAGCCGTCTTAAGTTGACGCTAGTTAAATTTGAAACCCGCGTTAACGGTAACAACGGTTCATATTACTAAAATAAACTCGGGTTAACGTTAACTATGGTAAGATGTTAATAATGTAAACAAGGCATTAAGGTCCAATTCTAATGGAGCGTGGGCCAGCAGTATAGTTGAAAAACCGATCCCAGACTGGAAACGGAACATTTGTGTAGTGGTTGGATATGCTAACGTAAGTGCAAAAAAAACGTGTTTGGTTTCGTAAAAGTGGCCCTATGACGTTAACAGACTTGTGCAAATAGGGCCGCGCGTGGCTTAGTGGTAGAACATTAGTTTTGTATTCGGGAGTTCCTGGGATCGATTCCAGCGGTCGACTATTCTGACTGGGGCTTTCCAGGGTTTTGCTCAGTCACACTAGGCAAATGCTGGAATGGTACTGCCATATAGGCCCTAGCCGTCTATCTTCCAACGTTATCTCCATCACCCTATCTCGGTCACAGCCTGAGATCTCTCAAAGCTTTAGAACGGATTCAAATTCTAAGTAAATCTCCCTCGACAATGAATTGGCCGAATATATTTTTTTTAACTTCTGTAGATTTATGGTTTAAACAGTCAACTGAATTTATTTAAGATATATCTGTATCACTAGAGCTGGAGTAAGTTGGACTTGTGATGTCATCACTGGTGTAACCTGACAATGTTTTGATTTATTTCAGCACACTCGTCACCAATTATCGAATTAATTTAGTGATTTTCTAAGTGTAACTTAAATAAAATGTCTTTAGTCACTTTTGGTGAATAGGTTTTGGATCAGGTAATATGATACTGTTTAGACTTACATGTTGGTCAGTAACTACTCTAATAGGAAGTATTAAGAGAGATCAAACTCCAAGTCTAATCTCTCGAGGCTTGAATTTCTGGAAGCAGCAGCATTTCAATTACATGCAACCAAAGAAAAAGTATACTACTATATCTAGCTTTAGAAATTGTTGCTTTATACACCAGGAGATGTCACTATAAGCTGTACAATCAATCCTTCTCTTACTCTGTTTTGCATCTATCAACTACAGAAAGATATTTGTCTAGTTTTCACAAAGATAAATAATATTATGACACTAATATATATATATATATATGAGCTCCTGCGTAGCCTAGTCGGTAGCGCGCTCGACTTCAGTGCGAGCGGTCCCGGTGGGGTTCAAAAATTTCGGTGTTGACCCAGCATCGTGAGGACAATTGGGGAGCTGCTGTGAATAATAGACAGTGCCGATCACAGTGAGAGCTTTGGCTCTCCTCTCCCAACCCGTCTGGTCAGCGTGGGAGCAGTAGACCAACTCCTCCCTTCGGGGAGAGGCCTCATCCACTAGTGGATTGAATATGGCTGTGATTTATTATATATATATATTTAATATTAAACTTGACTAACTTCAAGCCTAAGAAGTCTGTTATTTGGCGCACAGATATATTCTTCCAATTACGATTACTTCTTATTAAGAAGCTATTGGGAAGGATGAGTCATGGGTATTAATTGTATTTTATTGGTGCGCTGAGGGAAAACAATAAAATTAAATATATTGTATAAAGTTTAGGAGGACCCGATGTCATTGTGCCGTGGTGTGCGCAGTGAAAGTAGAGAAATCTAAAACAAGTTAGCGATTCTACTATTTACAGTCGTCAGATCGAAAACGCTGGCCAGATTACCGGTGGGTTGAACCAAATTTTAAAGGAACGAAGAACCACATACCGGATCCTAAAGGAGCTGGGTACCGGTTTCAAGATTCGGATCCAAGGGCAGTTTCAATACTATTTGCAACCCTTTTTATTCGTGTAATGTGGATCGGGATAAACACAGATAACACCAACACTTGCATCAAGTTTGCACAAGATTGAAAGTCTGCAGTCTTGCTGGAATTTTGCAGCACGGTTGTAGTTGTTAGGTGACTAAGTTACTATAAACCTTTCACGCTAAAAGTGCTACAAACCTTTCATTTTAAACATCAAGCCAATGTCGAAAAATATAACAGTCTAAAATGGGGTTCGAACCTCGAATCTTCAGTTTGTTTCTTGTCCGTTACTGTAACCATTGCTCTAGTGTGGAACATCTTATTAATTTTTTTATTTTACTAGTAATTTTATGTTACGAAGACAGTTTCTGAAGTAAAGACATTCGTATAGGCTTAAATTCGAAACACATAAATTTTATTGATCCTGTATTTGAGCCACTAAGCCTTCTTCGTAGATTTTTCACAAGCAAATCTACTCAGAAAAATAATAGTGATGTGTTTACTTCTCGGGTTGGTGCAATATTGCGTTTTTGGTCTTTGTATTGGGTCTAATGAAAGAAAAGAATGATTATCTAACCAAATGTTTAACTTATTTTTGAAAACTGTGTACAATTTAAAAAAAATAATGTAAAATGTTAAAAAAAACGAAGGAAAGGGGAGCAAGTATTTATAAGTACGAACAAAAATATTTTTAAAAAGGAGATATTTTTATGAAACCCTGACGTTAGTATTCCGACACGAAAAACTACTGTTATTTTATCACTGTGAGGATAAATCAAGGCTAGTCCATACTTAGTAAATTTGGTAAACTGTATTTTATATGGACCAGTCTAGTAACCGATTATCCCTTACATTCGTGTTAAAAGACATCAATGCCCTTCCCGAGACTCGAACCTGGGACCTTGGCCTAACGTCTTAGACCGCACGGCTACCCTGTCGGCTCCAAACATGGTATAAAATAGCGTGCGATCTGGGAAATTGGCAGCAAGTTTGTTTGATATATGACATCGGCCCGAACGGTAAGGTATATATCATAATGATTCTCCATAGGAGACTGGCTAGTAAAAAATCAACGAATCAGAATTCATAGCTCTAACACAGGATAAATAACATTTCCCAGTTTCGAATTTAAACTTATGCATGCCTTTACATCAGAAACTGTCTTCGTAACATAAAAGTACTAGTAAAATAAAAATCAGTCAGGTGTTCCACGATAGAGCAATGGTTACAGTAACAGACAAGAAACAGACTGAAGATTCGAGGTTCGAACCCCAGTGCAGACAGTTGATTTTTTTTTCGTCAAAGGCTTGATTTTGGCTCACCAACTTTTTAATTGCGCAGGTTTGTAGCAATTTTGACGTGAAAGGTTTATAGCAACTGTAGTGTGAAAACTTTGTAGCAACTTTCGAACCTGTTAGATAGCAATTTTGCTGCAAGATTCTAACAAGTTTTCAGGTTTTGTAATGTGAAGCTCTTTGCAAACGTGGAGACTTGGAATCTCAAAATTGTTCCAAACTTGCAGGCAGTTTACTATGTAAGCTGGAAATCTGTGCGGCCTAGGTCATATAAGTGAAAATATCTTAATTATATTTATTATTGAGACGGTGGCGCGAATTGTTATAATGGAGAAAACCAACTGAATTAAAAATGCGTGTCAGAGCTGAAGCGAGTTGCCGCGTCAAGTTTCTGACAGCCTTTATGCCTAGGAACCGGTCTGACCCGGAAAGCGGGCAGAGTTTTAATTTTTTCATTATTATATCAGTGCAGAGCAAATGATAGGTAAAAGTCTCCTACTGGCAAACTTGTACTGGTTATATAAGAAGTACTTGGACACAGAAAGCGAAATAAATATCAACAATAAGGTAATTGTGGAGAACTCCGACATTACATAGTTAGCAACACTGTAATTCGAAGTCGAAGGACAACAAAAGACAAACGGTTATTGATGTGGATGAAGTAAAGTGTGAAGACGTGTTTTGGAAGATCTCGCCATTACAGCTGAATTTGCTGGGATAGAGGAGGACAGAAAAATAGGAGAGGTGAGTTCATGCATCCGGAAATATGTGTGCCTTATAAAATTGTGATACTGAAAGGAAAGATGTGCTACCTAGGTCATTGTGAGTTGTTGTATATTGAGCATTGTGTGGTGGCACAGGTTCCTTGCTGAGTAATGGTGCACAAAATATTTGCCCGTGCAGTGTTGATAACTGTACCTAAAATGTACTAAATAGCAGACGTGATATTATGGGGAACTCCGACATAGAAAAATCGGGGAACTTCGACATTTTGTAAATGGTCATGTTTTTGTGTCTTAAATGGATATAATTAAGCAACACACTTAGAATCGTTTATGTTTGTTTTTCAGGTTGCGAATATTGTGCGGATCTATATTAGAAAATCATCGAAATGTCAGTGGACTGTTGAGACAATGAGTGCTGCTATCGATGCAGTGAAGAATGGTATGCCTTTGGCTACTGCTGCTCGTGCATACGATGTTCCAAGGAACACACTGAGAGTCAAAATACGCTCTGGATATTCGCGTCCAATGTTAAGAGGACATATGACCTTCACAATTGAACAAGAGAAGGAACTTGAGGAACGTCTTTGCCGATTAGATTCTTGCGGCTATAGATTGCCGATCAATTATTTACGTCACATAGCGTATCAGTTCGCGGAAAAAAATAGGATACCACACTGATTTAACAAAATCACCCAAATCGCAGGATATGAATGGGTTTATTCATTCTTGTCTCGACATCCAAAACTTAGTGTTCGGAAAGCCGAAGCTTTGCCATTCACTCGAGCCAAAACAATAAGAAAGGAAAATGTTGATAAATTCTTCGACTAAGTGAGTAAATGCTATGATGATCTACATTTGTGGACGAAAGCAGGTAACATCTTTAATTGTGACGAGTCAGGGTTGTAGCTTATTTATAAACCAGGAAAGGTGATATCAGTGAGGGGAAAGAGGGAGGTTCTGAAACAAATGCTGAAAAGGGGGAAACTGTTACTGTTGCAGCTTGCATATTGGCCATTGGACAATTCTTACCACCCTTTATTATTATGAAAGGGAAGATAAAGAAGGAAGAATTTCTACTAGGAATGATACCAGAAACAAGAGTAAAAATGTAGATAAAGATAAAATGAATTGTATGGGCGGTAACGGCACTAAAGAGTACAGGCTACATGATCCCCAAATTTCTAGATCACCTGACCTCTCACAAACCAGAATGACCAATTTTGCTTGTGTTAGATGGTCATGGGTCCCACTGCAGGGATGTGCACGTTCTCGAACATGAATTGGAGCATGATATTCATATGATTTGCCTTCCCCCACATGCTACGCACAAAATGCAGCCCCTCGACGTTGCATTTTTTTAAGCTCCTTAAGCACTATTACAATGACGCTTGTAGGCTGTTCGTACACGCTCATCCAGGAAAACCAATTTCGAAAATACAATTTGGACATCTTCTCAACAAAGCTTGATCCAAAGCTGCGTGTGTTGGTACTGCCGTCAGTGGATTCGAATCAACAGGAATTTATCCACTAGATCCATTCAAAATTACAGACAGTGGCCTTTTGCCATCGGTACCTCATTCATCAAATGACAATCTTCAGAGAGACACCGTTGAAGAACAAGGAAGCAATGTTCCTTCAACTTCACAGGCAAATCCGTCTGTTACTTTCCATGACTTGACCCGTACACCTACAAAAGATAGTGATTCGTCTCAAAGGAACAAGGCACCAAGAACACATTTACATGTAGGTGGAACAATTGTCACCTCTCCAGAGTATATGGATGGTCTTCGAAAAAAACAACCGCGCCCTGAGGCTAAGAAGAAGAGCACTCAAAAGGTTTTAATTTCTAGGCCGAACCTTCGAAGCACCCCATTCCTTGCGCAAAAGCAATGACAACTGCGTTTGTCCCATATGTAAGGTTCAATACAACGAGAGTGCTGACGGTGGGGACTGGGTACAGTGTGTGGGTTGCAGTAGATATCCCTGGTATCATGAACTATGTGTTTCTAATGCCGATGACCCTTACTTTACATGTGAAGATTGTCTGTCAAGTGATTAGAACAGATCCACAAAGAACGGAGTTTAGTGTGATTGTTCATTTGTATCCTGATTAAAAAATACTTAAAAATGGCATTATAACATATTTGTATTCCTTTACTATAACTTGTAGCTTTTTCATATACATTACGATTATTTCATATGCTGCCTGTATTACCTTAAAACTAAATTTTCTAAGCTGTCGGTGTTCCCCGAGAAGTTGTCGAAGTTCCCCACACATTGTGGGGAACTTCGACATTTTCCATGGTGCACTTTTCTATTTTTTTTTCTAACGTTGTGGGCGTGCTACATGTACGGTTACCATGTCATTCATTTGTGAAATAATGTACTTCAATTGTAAGTATAAAACACTGTTCTCAAGAATTGCACTTTTCTGTTTTTGCCAAGAAACCTCTTACTATGTCGGAGTTCCCCACAATTACCTTATGACGAAAACAGGTAAACGCTCTAGACTGATTCAATATAGGTCAATATACTAACCGAAATTCTATCTTTGGTAACTTCAGTAATGTCTCTATTTTATTCTATACAGCGAGGTCGTTTATTATTATTATTTGTTAATTCTGTCTTCTGGAAATTGTATTTACGTCTTTGTTTCTCTATATGATTGGGTATATATTTTTTATATTATTCTATCTTGTGAAAACCTTATTGTTGTCATTATTTTGTCCTATTTGATTGGGTTTTCTAATGTTTTTTTGTATGTGTCTAATTTGTAATATTTCAGTATGCTACAGAAAACTTTTAATTAAGCATTAGCCTGTTAGTTTTGCAAATAAATAAACAAAGTCTTCCTTTCTGAGGTACAATCATCTTTGACCACAGTTCATTACTACCGAGCACGCGTAGCTCAATAGTAGAGCTTTGGGTGTGAGTTCTTGAGGTCCTGAGTTCCACATCAGCGGCTTACCTTTTTTGAGTTTTTTCTCAATCACATCAGGCAAATACAGAGATGGTATCTTCAAATTTGACTCTTGGTGATCCCTTCCTGCATTTTTAGCTTAACCTAACCCGACGTGAACCATTAGAAGTCCCTTAACTCAATTCAAATCAATCCATAGTTTACGCTATCGCGGCCTTAACCTAAGATGTACTTTACCGAAGGTCTTAAGTACAATCAAATAAATTCAACTGAATTCACAGTTCATTAGTAGTCCGATAGGACTTTTCCAAGGCTTTTTCGTGCTTTAGGAGCAATATTCCCACTTCGTTACTCCAAAATTAGAACATTGATGATGTAAACGAATTCTGACGATGCATAATTAAGATTAATTATGTTGTAAAGGAATTACTCTAATTTTACGTAAGTTAACTGTTATGCTCATGACTAACAAACAATAAAGACTTCTTTTCGTTTCAACTCCCGCACCCTCTCTCTCTCTCACTAAGATTTTCCCATAAGATTGTTGAAGACCCTATACGAAGATTCAAGGTGAAAGGAAATAGTGGTCGGAAGTCACACGCGAAGTTTGTAGTAAGTCGGGAGATTGGATAAACAGACGCATTATTTATTCACAACACTTCATACGTAAGCAAATTAAAAATATACTACCTCACATTAATTATAAGACACGAGACGCTTATTCATAGGGAAAATACAACAGATAAGCTTATATGTGTGTCCCGGACCTGAAACGTACACACAAGTTGGTTTCGGGGGGTCCAGCGCCTTCAAAGAGGGTCCGAGGTCTGTCTGGGTGTAAGCGTTACATAAAATTCATTTACTTTTTCCAAAAATGAAACTAATTTCACCAAAAAAAAAACTGAATTTCGTTAGGGGGGTAGGGGGTGAGGGGCGTCCGGACCCCCTACCTCTGCATGCCCCTACTCAGCGGGAAATACATTGTTTAGCTCTTCAGCTTATAATCAAGGGGTTCCTGATTCAATTCCAGGTAAGAAAACAGGTTTTAAACAAGGGGTCGACGAATCATCGATTGCGAGCTACCAGTAGCTCACGGAAATACTTTTGGTAGCTAGCACAAGGTTAACTTCACTGTCTGGGCAATTAGTAGAATTCATCAAACAACTTTCATTCTACCTTTGGTACATACTAATTAGTAGAAGTAGCATTTAAAAAACCCTGAAAATCCAGAAGAATGTTGTATTTGATCGTATTTTGAATGTAAGCAACGGAGTAATTGTATATTCTCCTGAGTTGGTTATAGAATTAACAACATATCGCTTCATGTGAAAAGTGATACATATGAATTATCATTGAGAGTAGAGTCAGTGGCGTCTCGTGGGCTTGAAAGGTGGTAGTTCACAACCAGTGATTCCGCCAGACCCCCTTTTCAGGGCTGCCACCCCCCCCCCCCAAATTGTCGAGCTTATCCCAAGTATGAATTGTTACTGTAAAAAATAGTGGAAACCGTGCAAACTCCAGTTACAACCCCAATTTTTATTTAAAACCCCAAAAACTGAAAATCCTGGCAGAATCTCTGCTCCAAAGAGCAACGAAGAGAATACTAGAACAAGAAACACATCGTTCAATAGCTTGAAACCATTTCTCAATGTGCCAAATAGAAAATAGAACTTATTTACACTATATACTGAGTTAAGAAATGGAAAAGGAACTCCACACAAAAATAAGTAGTTGGACTGGTAAGGAATCATCTCGCTTTTTGAGGTATGCTGGTTCAAAAGCTAGACAGTGCAGCGACGAATGTATCTCAGAGCAGTTTTCCACGAAAGTATGGAAATGAAAATTGTCTTTCACAGTAAATACATACACAAAATAATAATAATAAGAAGAAGAAATTAAATATATCCTTCTTACCTTTATTTGTATATGAAGTCCATTCTACTGTCTTTCTGGGCAGCAAACTTATCTATAACTCTTTGGTTGAACGACACACTAAAAAAATGGTTGTTTGTTGTTTACGCAATGTTGCAAACTGCTTGATACTGTTCATTAGCTCTTCGTTTATTACTGATACTGGAACTCAAACAATTTTATGTAAATAGAGATGCAACATTATGTTATTTAAGCGTTTAATATATTTGTCCATAAACGATTTATTGTGTATTTTGCGATTTTGGTGTGTAATGAACGTTTATCCTTGCTTCTGCCAGAAGATTTGATTACATTTTAAACACGAAAACGGGTGGAAAAGTCAAGGAGAGCTAGCAACAGTGCTCACTCCTGTTCTTCTGCTATCTTCGTTCACTCTAGGGTTGTGCACGCCGAGGTCCCATATACACAATGTTATAAGTTAGGCCTAACGCCAGTTAAGCGCATATGGGGCAACGCGTTCACAAACGAGATGTGAACTGGAAACAAATTGGAGAGTAATAACAACTTGATAAACGAACTGTATACCTATGCCTCAGTGTAACAATTTAAAATGTGGTATGTTTTTAAATCTTTCGATAAGAAACACAATCTGAAACGAAAATAATAATAATAATAATTCTAAATTAGTTGGCAGTTCACGTGCTCCTGTGAACGATAATACGCGACGTCACTGAGTAGAGTCATTTATATCCGTATTGGTAGTTAACCAGTGCCGTTACGGAAGAAAATATGATGACGTCATTCATAATGATGAACTAACTCAAATAACATTACAAGCTGGGAAATTATCCGTAGACAGAAAAAAAAACTACTTACGATACGATAGACTTTAACATGAAATCATTAGTGGAAAATGAACATAAGAGGAAAATGTAATGTTAACATATTACTATAATGTCTATTTTGATGGTGTAAAGATATCATGACATGCTTAGTGGCATTTTCTATAGAAAGTGTTACGTTGTCTTTCTAAATGTGGAAAAGATCTGGGATCTGGCTACATTGTTCAGCATTGGCCGCCTTGGCTTCTTTCATTTCATTGTCTTGTGAGTTGTGGACAGCAGTTGCTGCTTCAAACTAGAATAGCGAAACATAAAAACGTATACCGTTTATTTAAATAGTGCACATATTTGCTAGCCAGTTATTTGTTTCCATTCTTTTAATGAGCACGTACGGTATCTAAGACACTACCCGTATTATTGACATAAAGGAATAAAAAGCCATGGGAACAGATTTAGATTGAAGCGTACATTACTCTGATGATGATGTGGTGTTCCACCTGAAAATTGGTCTTTGAATCTAGTTTTTCTTCGCCAAGGTGAATTCATGGTGGTTTGCCATTACCTTTAATGTGATTATGAGTTTGTTTTAAGGACGGGTTGTACAGTTTAACGTGGTATCAGAACCACTTGTCTCGAGCAGGAAATGAAATCGGGACCTTTCGTCACAAAATGACCGGATCATCTCGTCGACTTGTGATGAAGTGGCCCCGTGTGCGTTTCCCTGTAGAACGTCTGCATAATCACATTTAAGGCAATGGCAAACCACCATGTGTTCCCCTTACCGAGGGACATTTGGGTCAATAACCAACCTTCAGGCAGAACACTACCACATCATGATCAGCAGAGTAATGTACGCTTCCATTTAAATCTGTTCACATCGGTTGTCATTCCTTTATGCCAATAATACGGGCAGTGTCTTTTTACATACCGTACATATTCATTAATGAATGGAAACGAATAACTAACAACAAATGTGTGCACTTTTTAAATACGTATTGTTCAATCCTCATGACTGTAATGGGCGATTTCCATTGCACACGGATAATTTAACATTACATGCTTCTTAGTCATAATTATTTTATTGGGATAATTGCATGGTTTAATGTCGATATAACGTTGTGTTTGTGTTATTTCCATAAGAAGTACTGAGAAATACACGTTGGATAATGCTTTTATGTCCATATTTGTTTCTTCGTTATAACGTCATAATTTGGTTCCGTGCTGTACTGTTAATCTTCATTACAAACTTAATATGAAGCAAAAAATTATACTTACGTCCATCTGTCCACAAATCAGTTGTAATTTAGGATTTAGCAGGAAATGTTTCTCTGTGCAGCTCGTCACACACTACCAAATTTGGAGAGTAGCTCTTCGGTCGGGAAGTTTGCCGACCCCTGTCTTAAACCAATTTCTAGTTCTAGTTGCAAGGACGTTAGCATAATCTCCCTCTGATGGAACTGAATAACACATCCCATACCCAGAGACCTTTGAGTTATTCATTCTTCCGGGAGATAAACTCCGTCTTTTCCAATCGGCCCTAAGTGTTCAGAGAGTTGTTTTGACGTCATATTTTGGTTCTCTAATCAATACTAGAATGATGATGCTTATAGCACAGTACTTCAAGTTTTGAACCGGGTCCATACTTGGGACCCGGTGAGCCGATTTAGATCTCGTCATCCGTAGGTCACAGTGTTTATTTAATTTGATTATTTCCTTGGGTTTGAGGGGTGACCGGGGCCGGAGGTGTTAACCCCAGAGCACGAAAAGTTAGAAACTGGAGCTAATTTAGTGCTCAGACGTTGTCAATCGGGTCAAATTTTAGATCGGATCACCTAGGTCTGGGTCAGGTCTCATAATCAAAACAGACCTGGTTTCAGCTCTGCCATGCTACTTCCTCTATATACGTTATTAGTATTCATTTTTTTTTTTTTTTTAGAATTTCTGAAGAATTTGGTATTTCAATGTTCCGATATTGTTCAGTATATTGATACTGTTCGATATATCGATATTTCGGTATTTCAAGTTTTTGGTTTTTGGTATCTCGTTTTTTCGTCATTTCTGTTTTTCGCTATTTCGGTATGAGTGATACCAAATTTTCGGTATTCGAAAATACAGATACCGATTTCGGTATATCGATATTTTTATCAGTCCTACTACAAAACCTATTCTCAATTTCATGAGCTGCACAACATGTAATTTTTGGTAACAATGCATGAGACAGGATTTAAAAGATCGCATACGTACGTGCACCAGCATATCCCGGGTATGAATCACCATGATTCTCTGATTATTTAAGTAGTGAATGCAGTATCAATAGGAAATATATTCCAATTAATCAGGTGTACGTAGAAACATGCTAATGTAGATGAGGCCAAAAAATGTCTCCTGACAGGCGTAGGTAGCATGTTTTCTTTATATTTTCAAAATGGATTCCGTACCACTGGCCATTTAAAAGGAATGTGACGTGCAATGCGGTATTAAGGCACGTGAACTCTTTGCTTAGCATCAGACAAGACACTGTGAAAAAAATGAAGCCTGTACGATTGTTGTTGATACCGGAGAGAATAGAATTGATGAAGTGCCAGTGGCCACCCACCCTCAAAGGTTTCTCCAGGGAGTTAGTTACCTCAGTCACACCAGGCAAATACCGGAATTGTATTTACAAACTAGACGCTGGTGTACTACCTTCGAACATCCTCTCCCACACTCCGTCTTGGCCTGACCGTATGACACGTTAAGGCCTTTAATATGAAGTGTTTGTTCTGGTGTATGTCTGTATTTTATTTCGCTCCACTGTATGATCCAACATCCTAAATATCAAACTGTCTTCTGGTGCAGGATTATAAAGCAATTGTCTTCAAATCCTAATGATATTTTTTTTATCCTTATTAAGACATGCAAGTTTCAAGTGTGTGGTTAATATTCCGAAGATATATCATTGCCCCAGTAACACACATACACTCAAAATACGTGGAATAAACGTTAGTACCGAGACGTTATTCTAACTTTGTAAATGTACGGAAATGTCCATCTCTTCAACGGTTTATTCCACGTTGAATAATGGTTGACAAGAAACGTGCTAAAATCAAGAAGCGGACGATGAAGAAACGAACCAAATCAGTTTGCTGTCTATTAGTATACACATTTATTAACTTACAGTTTGTCCGCTTCTTTCATCATGATATACAGTATTAATTTTCCAACAGTAATTACTCAACTGTCTGCCGTAGGGTTCGAAACTGGAAGGTTTTGCACGCGTTGTTGGTAGCTCGTAGCGTTATCCTCTCATCCATTTTGTTTCATTTTTTAAAGTTTGCCCTAAACGGGCTCTTATTACTTGTTCTACTTGTTTTTACCGTGTTATTCCTTGTTATTTCATTAAAGTTAATGTAAAGCAACGATGTACAACAAAAGATGGCAGCACTACCTCCGTATATATCTAATGTAGTTTTATCGTTGTACGAGATTTCATTGTTGCTCCTACAAATTCAAGCCTAGAGAGTTCAAACTTTCAGGGAAGACAGTTCATAACCAATTCAAGAGCATGATCGATGCCGATTTTTTATTTTCGTTTTCCTTCATTGTTGAAATCGCTTTATTGTTGTTGTGAATATCGAAACCTATAACAATGAAGCTCTTTCAACAATGAACAAAAAATAAAATTAAAACTCGGTGTCGATCATGCTCTTGAATTGGTTATGAACTTTCTTCCCTGAAAGTTTGAACTCTCTAGGCTTCAATTTGTAGGAGCAGCATTGAAATTTCTTGTCACAGTGAAAATACATTAGGGATATACGGAGGTAATACTGCCATCTTTTGTTGGAGATCGTTGCTTTAGATTATCCTTAAATCTAACAAGGGAAGGGGCACTCAGATCACCCCGAAACTGAGCTTCAAATTTCGTATACACCAGTAGGTCAGCCACAAAGAGATTACCACACAAAATATTAGCTATCAGTTTCAACTGGAAGCCCGTTGAACAAAGGGGAAAATTTTTGACGCAGTCTATCTTTACACTGCTTGTCAAAATCCGAAAACTAAATATTTCGGTTAAAATGCGTTTTTTTTTTTTTTTTTTTTTTTTTTGAAAATTTGAATGACATTAAAGTTACAGAAAAGCTATTGGATGAGCTAGTCAATCAAAATGTGTGGACTCCATGGGGTTCAACTTTGATATTTTAAATGGGAACCCTCAACTTTTTAATGCATATTCTGTATCTACGAAAAATAGATAAGAATTTGTCCTGCTCAAAAGTAGTATGTGAGTCCTAGTACCTACAGGGCCGGAAACGAGATTAATGTTGAGAAATGTTTAAAGCTCCAGAGCTGCTTAACATTTCAGTTAGAATGCATTTTTTTATTTATTTGTTTATTTGAAAGAGACAAAGTTGCAGAAAATCAAGAGTTAACGAACGGGCGGATCAATGAAAATCATTGGAAACCCAACTTCAAATTTCTTTCACAAAGGGATTGCCACACAAAAACAGGACATACATATTCTGATCTATTTTTTTCCGTAGTTACAGAATCTGCAATAAAAGAGAGGATTCCCATTTAAAAAATCAAAGTTGGGCCCCATGGGGCCCACACAATGCTCCACACATTTTGATTGGCTTGCTCATCCGATAGCTCTGTTGATTTTTTCTAACTTTGGTCTCACAAGCACTGTAAAGATAGACCACGTCAAAATTTTACCCTTTTATTCAAAGGACTTGCAGTTCAAACTGGCAGCTAATATTTTATGTGGTAATATCTTTGTAGCAGGCCTACTTGTGTACGAATTTTGAAGTAGGGTTTCGAGATGATCTGAGTGACCCTTCTCTTGTAAGTTAGAACACACTCACAAATATTAATGCCCATGGTGGGATTCGAATCCACGATCCTTGAGTGGACAGACTACCGCATTAGACCGCTCGGTCGCCTGGATCGTCGTCCATGGATCCACCTTGAAAGTTACTACTCTTTTACGGTATTTGTAATAACAGGCACCGCAACAAATCCAGAAGGGTCGTTTCACCATCATGTAAGAATAAGAATAAATAATACTTTCCTTCTTTCTTTCCTAGTTTCCGCTGAAAGTTTCTGACTCACCTACCTATCCATTGCCGATTCAAACTGGACGACGTTACCGCCTGGATCACAAGGGCTGAGTTGTCCAAGTTTGAACTCATCCAACTAAATTACCCGTAAATGTACCTGTTTTAATATGTTGCAGATACACTGTAATACGTCCTGAGACGCCTGCGCCACCGACACTTCATATGGTGTGAAGATTGCTGGTTGATATGACTATTAACGGAGTTTACTCCTGGTGCCATCGGGTCCATATAACATAAGGCAGGTATGTGAACATTCTGCTTCCGCCATTTCTTTCCAAACAAACAGTGAAACAGAAGGTTCCTTGAAATTGAACGGGCTCCGTGCGAATCCAGGTTGTCCTTGTTAACACACCGTCGCGCACCTCCATTCTACATCAGACATGCGTGAAAGAATGACTTATTCTACAAACAAGTGTGGGTCGGTTATCCAAAGGATTGTATTGCGAAGTAATTAATTCCAGTAACGTCAACAATCTTACTGCCATCTATGAGAAATGTTGTCAATTACAGTGTGTTTACTTTAAAGATCCATTAGAAATCATTTGTTGCAGCTAAGTCGGTGTAGCATAAAAGCAGAAGACTGTTGAACCGCTGGTTCGGAAGGCTTCGGTTCGATTCCTTGTCAGGTTAACTCTTTTTCACAATAATATTACCTTTTATTGTTACTTTTCATTAATAAATGCTTCATGTTGCTTCTTTTCGCATTCTCAATATTTAAACATGCTTTACGGCTGCATAATGCCGAGCGAGCGTTAATTGAGGAAGGCAGGTTAATAGTAAATTTATAGTTTTTCAAAATAAATGCTCTCATTCGATTGCTTTTTCTAGAACATTGTATACTTGTTTCACGGACATGCCATACCTAGCAGGCTGGTTAGTTGTCAGGTTAGATTGTCCTCCTTATCACGCACTCCCTGTGTTGATTTCACTTCCTGGATACTTATCTGGCGATACAGATGTGT
Source organism: Lepisma saccharinum (assembly GCA_022664845.1). Lineage (NCBI taxonomy): Eukaryota > Metazoa > Arthropoda > Insecta > Zygentoma > Lepismatidae > Lepisma > Lepisma saccharinum. The sequence continues at coordinate 12,374 of JAGDQP010008387.1, read as the reverse complement.
CATCTACTCTTCCTATCAATAATAAATATTACCTATGTTTCATCAAACTGTTACATGGAATTGTATTTATCAAATGGCATTTTTAGATTGTCCTCTTGTATAGGGCACTTACTTTATACAGGATGTACAATAACATCCTCGAGGACATAAACTGCAAGAGCTACTCAGTAGCACAGAAAAGTTGAGAAACGGTACATTAAACGTTAGTCCTGCTACGTAATTGTAACGTTGTATATGTTCCAAAATGTCCGCCTGTTCAACGGTGTATTCGACGTTTAGAATCAACATAGTTTTCAACGTCAGAAAGTGGCGTATCTGGGAAATGGTTCTATCACTTTGTATTTGTCCACCTGTTCAACGGCTGAAAACCACCTTTTTATTTGACCAGAAGCCATTACGAAACTCCGCCATGGTAAATAAGACAATAAATACATAAAAAAAGATCGTTGAACTTCTGTTTGATCACAGTTGCTGTTTTCATCCATTTCTTTCACGTTGATATGTTGATTTTGTTTGTAAATTCTTTATCGGTGTGCAGTGGGATTCGAAGCTGGAACTTTCTGCATTCGTCGTTGGTAGTTCGACGCTCTAACCACTCGACTAAGAGGAATCCTTGTACTCATTAAATATTTGACTATTTCTTTTGTTACGAAAATTCACAACGTTACCGTAACCCTGAAACTGATGTCATCCATTAGCAGTGTTGCAAATATCTTATGGATCGCGAGAGGGAGAGAAAAATCTACGAACAAAGACAAGATACAATCAGAAATGTTATATAGTGTGGAATTCTAACCTATACTAGAGTGACCATTCACTCCAGTTTCCACCATATAATTGATTTGCACCAAACGTTGTATATTGCTTGCTTTTCACTTAATCGTGATAAGATTATATAATAAAGTTGGGCAAGTTATGTGTTCCAGATCAACACAATTACCGTCCTAGTGAGGTACAACACAGTTTTCAGATAGTTGTGATTGTTGTAGTTCCCTGTACGTAGAAGACAAGTGTTTGATCTCGTCTGACATTCAGTTGATTCATTTAAATAAGTAAATAAGTAAAGACTTGTAATTTATATGGGGTGCACTCTGATACAAAGTAACTTTATAAATTCTTCAATGTCTCCTCTGCCTGCTTTTCTTTTAAGTCATTTTTTTTACATTTTAATGCTAATTGATTTACAAAAGTATGTCTTTGAAAGTTTTTTTTTTTTAGTTATTTCCGTGTTCGGATACTTTTTCTCAAGTTAATGGTTTGTGACCCAAATCGTTAAGTGTTCTGCAACCAGTCAAACCCAATATTGTTGCAGGCTAGTATATAGTTTAGGATAAACAAGTCCATATTTGTTTTTTAAATATTAAAATATGCTTTAAAAATGTATAGAAATGTATGAAAGTAACAATAAAATAGTGTATTGTTGCCTGACTTACGTCGCTGTGCAAAATTTCATCATTCTATGACGTCGAGAAATGAGTAAAATAAACGTTGCAGAATTTGAGAATAGCACGAACCATTGTAAACTAAAGAAAATAATGTAAAAAAAAAATATGTATAGGCCTATCTCTTATTTTGAGTTTTGACTTGGCCTTCAAGAGTTTGTTGCTGCAGGATCAGTCACAAATGATAGCATCCTTTTTTCGGAAGTGAAATAGAAAAATCAGTTTCATGAAACTTTTATTAACATCTCGTTGCAGTGTTTCGTTTTTGATAAAATTAATCCTTTTTGTTGTTTGAAAAAAATTCAGTAGTTTGCATTTGTATAAAAATTAGCATTTCAGGTTACTAGTTGGTCAGTCTGTAGAGCAGACCCGGATTAAGAGGGGAGGGGGCTAAAAGGGTTACAGGCTAGGGCTCTCACTACATCAGGGAACCCGCCAAAGTAAGCTAATTACACTTACGACCACAAGGGATATGTAACAGCGGTCTTAACGGAGCCAATAATCCACGATTCTCAAACACCTTAATCCAGCACTGTTGTAGAGTAAATAAACGCAGTTTCCTGAAAATAATGTTTTTTTTTTCTTTCTGGATGAAGAATAGTTTCCTGAGAACGAATATTTTGTGCACTACGCGCAAATTAACATGAAAGTACGTTCTTTGTGCAATGTTCCCTACATGTTCAAAGTTTGTAATTTCCACTCAAGTACAAGAAACATATGGATCACTATACCTAGCTTTTTGTTTCCCGATATATTTGATTGTGCTGTTTCTTAATGGAACCGAAAATTTCCTTTTGCAATTTTCACCACGTCAACTGTATTTTCCATTTCTCTTCTAATTCAACTAACTTACAACACCTCTCTATCCACGTCCACTGATACATCGGGTGGCATATAATATAACAAACGTTAAGCACCACATGAAGCGCATATGTCAGTAAAAATAATTAAAAATGGATATGACTGACTTTGTTCCAAACCGTTTATGGGAATATACAATGTCTGTCCGGAAAGTAATGTCACCAACTCCACAACTATGAAAACAAAGAACATTTATTTACATAATAAGAATAATAATAATACTAGTTTTTGGAATATTTAACATGTCAGTTATTAAACGAACGCTCATTCGACGGTCTGTTTGCAAAATTTCACACGACTCACATTCTCGTCGCTGGAGGAGATTAATCAGCGTCCAGCGCGGGCTTCGTTGTCGATCTCTTCACGGTCTTCCAGAAACGCCGTGTGCCATCTGTAGACTTGCCTTTGTGATAAACACTCATTCCCGAAGGCCTGTTGAACCATTGGAAAAGTTTCCAATCTTTGTTCCAGTGAGCGCTGCATCGCGACTTGTACAAGAAACGAAACAGAGAAATCCTTTACGAAATCGCCTGACCTTCAGCTGTGAGCACTCGTTCCGTAGTTGACTTATACCATAGAGCGCGCTGCAACGTACAGTCGCTTCACAATAAAATGTGACATTACTTTCCCGACAGACCCTATAACTTTTTGCACCAAATTAAAAATGCTTTAATCCTGTAAACTGACGGTTATGACTTTTTCTGTACAAAACATTGTAGTTTCAAGTGTGATAGCGAGAATGATAGCGGGAATTCTTTTTTAAATGGATTTAACTTGTTTTCCATTCACGCTCTTCATATAAGGTAAGGTTATTATTATTTAGTGTATAAAAGAATTGTCCAGATGAATCGACATAATTCAATTATTTATTCATATTATTTGTATTGACCTAATTACCACTACAAAACAAAATTGTAACATTATTTATAATCATTTAATCTGTTTTAAATTATTACGAAACTACTACACAGTACAAGAAAATTACAGAAAGTAACAGTATTAGCAAAATCAGCAAAAAAATGTTTCAAAATTTATTTCACTAAATCTTAAAATTTGCTGATTGGAAACACTTGAATATTTCAAACTACTCATTCTGTTATTTCATTTAAAAATGCTTCCTTTACAACAATTTTACATACGTCTTCAATTTATGAAGTGCGAACGCACATATTATAATGTTGAAATCTTCAAACAATGGATGGAATGTTGACGATATTCTAGTTTTGGGAGACAATCTAGTCATTCAGTCATAGAAAGCGGTGTCAGAACGTGATGTTGAACAATGTAATGGTATAATTATTGTTTCTTTTTAGCGTCTGCAAATATAAAGAAAACATAAGAATCAATGCAGGAAAAGAACATAAAGTTGTTTAAAAAAAAAAAAATTAGTAACAAAATGTTAATTGTATTATTGGCCTTTTCTTGTTACATTTACGTTTTCATGGCTGAATAAACAATCATCATTCGTGAATATCGAGTCTGTTCTCGCGTCCATATAGTCCTACTAACTATGTTATGTTTACTGCTCTCGCTTGCCAAGTATACTAACTAATTGGAAATATGCCTTTAAATTATTAAAATGTTAGTACATTTATAAAAACTTACCGATTTGTGATTATTTCTCCAATAATTTGGAAATAGCATACTTCGGACAAGTTTACATGGAAGTTATATTGGAAGTTATATGTTCTTCCAAGAAGAGAAACTTGGAAGAACACGGAACAGAAAATATGTAAACGATTTTACTTGGTCAATTAGTGTCAGCTAAGTAATCATAGAATATACGGGTTTGGCTAAAAGTAAAGAGACTTGTTCCAAAAGCGCGCTTTATTGTCAAAATCATACAAACTGAAGTTGATCCCCTTAAAGATACTCCCCTGCTCTATCTATCCACATTTACATTCGATGTTTGCATTGCTGAATGCAGTAGTGGGAGTCACCTCCTTGAGCACCGCCGTCGTATTCAGCTTCACCGGTTCCACAGTCTGAAAATGAGTTCCTTTCAATGCGGATTTCACTTTCCAAAAAGAAACATATCACACGGCAAATAGGGTTGGTGTTCCAGCACTGGAATCTTCTTATCTACCAGAAACTTCTGCTCATTCCGGGCGTCCTTCTCTTCCTGGGTGAGGTTTCTCTGTATCATTTTCGAACAAACTTTGCATATGTTCGAATGGTTGAGCAGAATTTATCAGACCCACATTTTATCGATGCCCACAATGTTTTCTATAAGTTGAATGCTGAACCTGCGATTCTCCGAAATAGGTCATTAACTTTTGCCCCATTTTCCCCTGTAGTTGCTGCGAGAGGACGACCAGGTCTCTCGTCATCATCAACATCCCCGTGTCTCGCGGTGAAGCATTTGTACCATTCAAACACTTGCAAAACTGACATCCCATTATCACCACACATATCCTACACCAGCTTCACACACACTTATTTGGTAATTTCTTCTATTTCACAAAGGATGTTCATAATAAGGCGCTCCTCTATTTTCACATTTCTCATTTTTTTTCAGCAACACGATTCCACCCACACCTCTACCTTCGATCGGTGCTTACATACTAAACCCGACTGAAAGTGACATTCATATCATTAGCTTCTCGAAGGTTCAAGGTTTCTCTACGCGCATGCGCCCCCCCACTGTTCCACATACACTTCCTACAAAGGTTGTCAGTCTCGTTATTTTAGCCATACCTCGTAATATTTTTTTCTTTCGAAATGTATCAACATTACTTCTTATTTTTGTCAAACGGATTTCAAAATTCGTCAAATTAGGATTTAAACTCGAGAGTCTCAAATAGTAATAATATTGAAAGAGGATCCAGGATATTTATAAACATACATTAAATTTTGAATCATATTTCTACAAAAGACGCCAATACAAAAATAACAAGTTTCTGCTTTTTTTTCATTTATTGGTGTTGGTATCATTCTTATAAGCAATAGTTTATCATTTCTTGTATTATATATTTAAAAGTCCTCCATTTTGTAACAAATTTCTTTTTACCGAGTTTGACATGCATTTGATTTAAAAGTAAGCCTTTGATAACGAAATACGTTTTTGAGGACTTACATATAAGTGGGAAATTAATTGCAAATGCATTTAATAAATTGAAAACGAAGTACTGTGTACTGCTGAAACCACAGCAAAAAACTACCTCATTTATCAGAAATGAGTTTGTTTTTGTTAATTGCAGCACCAAATTGCAGTTTGTTAAATTGAGAGAACAGCCTGAGGGCGGTGACACATGTTAAGTGGAAGACGGTGAAGGCTGGGATTCGCTACGGGTGAGCCAATAGAAAAAGGTATTCCGATAACGCAGACGTTGGCGACTCACTGGCAATGACAACACAATGTGACTGCCTTGCCACAGTTACTATATTCATCCAGGGCTGGATTTATGCGTCTAGATGTCCTTGGCCCATAGCATCCAGGGGCCCCACCCTCTCCCTCTTCTCTTTCCCTTCACCCTCATCTCTTCCGACCTTTTGCCCTTATCACCTTCACCTTATAAAAAATTACTCTCCGTTGTTTCACATTTTCTCACAATCATATTAATAACCAGCTAACAATTATTTAACTATGCTAATGTGGTTATTTACAAAGCACGGTTCAATAATAATAATGAAGCATTTAATAATACATTCCTACAATGAACACTTTTTAAATTATTGCAGACTATTTGTAGAAGACGTGTTAATTACACTAAAGAAGAAAGTAATACAAACTATTTTAATTCGCACAAAAGTACTTTAAAGTAAATTAATCAAGAACACATGAGTATTAGTGATACAGAAATACAATAAGTAATTATCATCCATGAAAAGAAGTTTATTTACCTTCAAGATCATTTTCGCTACGTGGAATACGTGGGCAGCTCTTTGAATGCTAAGCACTATATCTGGGATTATTTTCCCCCTGCAGTTAGGGCGAAAAGTAATGTTAACTTATTCACAACAGATAGGTTAGGTTATTTTTTTAACTTTTTAAGATCTTTCTTTATTCATCTTTGGATCAGACCGGAATACCGTATGAGAGGGTAGTGGCCGGTGTCTTAATTAAGGTACCATCCTGACGTTTGGGTGGTTAATCTGAAGGAAATTCTGGAAATCCTCATTCAGGATGGTCAGAAGTAGGATTTGAACGCGAATTACCTACCCATTTTGGACCCGAAAAGACAGGTAGATGAAAACTCTTCAGTTTTCCTTATATACAAAAATCTATCGTAAATTAAGCCTCCATTCATATTGAGTACTTCAATAGAAACTACTTGTTGCCTATTGGCAGGGGTATAGATAACTGCCACACCCTATATGCAGCATTGACTAAAAGTGATTATTGATGTGCACAAAGGTAAACGTAGGAATAAATAATATTTCTAATATATACTCTGATGCTTGTTTTACTATTTCCAATGTAAATTAACATGATTTTAAATGACCTGATCTGTTATGTACGAGGTCCTCCGGGTTCAAGGTGATGATGTTTGGCGCTCCCCCTACATGGTACTTAATGTTTTTTGCTAAATATTTTTCATCTCGGGTTTTAAATATAGGTTTCTAATTTTTGCTTATAAACTGGGTCCCTGTGGAAGTTGCGACCATATGTCCGGGCCTAATGGTACATTAGGTCGTGTATTCATCCAGTTTTGCACCAGCCGATCATTACAGTTTCTCACGCATGAAAAATGTGCTGAAGACCAGGAGATTTGAAAACGCACGAGAGGTTGAGCCTGTTACGACGGCAATGCTTCATAAGGTACGGAAAATAGCATCAGGACTTGTATTCCAACACTAGTATTCTCGTTTGCAGAAGTGTGTAACAGCAGAAGCGTTGTACTTAGAAGTAGGTTTGGTCAGATCCGGACTTTTTGGTATCCGGACTTCGGACTTCTTTTTTCGAACTTCTAAAAAGTCCGAATCTGCGGACCATTTTGTCGGACTGTCCGAAATCGGACTCGGACGTTTCGTTCGGACTCGGACTGTCCGAAATCGGACTCGGACCTGCGATTGAAGTTACTCACTTAATTCCTAAATGCCATTATTTAACTAATTTAATGACAATTATTATTACATATATATGTCACAAGCTGATTTTCCCGCTCGTTGAAGCGGGGGGAATAAAATGTGTTGGCAACAGTCATACTTCCCCGTGGCGGACTGCGCCCCTAACTTCGAGAGTTTTGGGGGGATGAGCCCCCTTTATCGTAACCAGACTCTCCAGGGAACTGAGCCCGCATGGTGCAAATCTTCCTCCAAAACCTTTCTGCGGGATGCTCCCTATAGAGAAGGTTTTTCTCATTTGCCCGCTAGTTGGTGCGGTGTGAATACAGTTAGCAACAGTAATCGGGACTGTAGCGAATGCTCTCTCCCCCGTGGCGGGCTGCGCCCCGAACTTGGAGATCTTTTAGGACTGCGCCCCCTTTATCGTAACCAGACTCCCCGGGAGGCTTCCCCCCCATGGTGCAGATTTTCCCCCATACCCCCCGACAGCCTGCCCCTCATTGGGAAGTTTTGCCCCATTTATTGTAACCTACTCGTGATGGTACACATTCATACCAAATTTCTTTTCTCTAGTTTCAGTGTTTGAAAAATGCGTTTTGGGGCGGCTATTTTAGATCAAGATGACGAATTTTCTTCTTATATTATCGTGACCTACTCGTGATGGTACACCTCCATACCAAGTTTTGTACCTCTAGCTCAAACGGTGTGGAAAATGTTTTTGAGCACTCATTTTGAACCAAAAAAGATGGCGACTGATATGATAACTTCCCACACGGATCTAATATCTGATCATGTGCTAAAAATAGTTCCAATCGGTCAAACCGTTTTGCCGTGATGCTCATGCAAACATAGTCACTTTCAATATTATATACGTATAGAGATTGTTAAATTATGCATAGGCATATTACAAATTATGAAAATAAAATCTCATAAATGAATTGTTTTCACGCTTCAAAATAGTGACAAAGCAGTGTTGATTTAGTGAGTTAGTCCGTACTATTGGTACATAACAGTAAGCTATTGATTTTAGGAGATCTCTGTGTGAAAGCTGGGGGAGAGAAGAACATTTATTTTATTTCTTTATTATACTCCTCCCCCCAAAAAACAGTGGCGTCATTGAACTTATGATATATCGCTTGATGCATCCCACCTACTTCCAAGCGTAGTTTTTACTTCATACTCATCAGTTCTTCCGCCAACCTCACCCCTCTGTGCGGGTGACACACCGCAAAATCTCGAGATCACCCCGAACCTTTAAAATTTACGGTTAAAAATCGACAGAAAACGTGCAAATCTCCACCAATACACACCCAATTTTTACTTTACACCCCAAAAACTGAAAATTCTGGCGGAATCCCTATACGTAATTCACAGGCATCTCTACACGGTTAACATAATGCAACTAAAAACAAGTAACACTTATATCTGATATATAAATAAGGATATTTTAACTGTCAACTTTTTGTAAAGTGTTATTTACAGCAGATGAAAAACACTAAGGTATCTTGGTTTTATTTTAGCAATCCTTAAAAAGATCATCAATATAATTTTTCTCACCGCTCCACAGCCAAATCATCAATGAGGCGAGTCGATCATCGGAAATTGATGACCAAAAGTAATTTTTCAGTCCTTTTAGAATAGAAAAAAAAATATTCGTTAGAGGCAGTGGCGATCGGCAGTGACAGAAATTTCCAATGACAAGATAAGAATAAATAGCAGATTAAAGCAGCTTTGTATACTGTGGACATATCATATTGAGCTCAGTGTCTTCAGGCGAACACCACAAAACAATACAGATTCAAGTCCGGCTAGAGGCAGAAATGTTGCATCCACTGATACTGAGCCAGGATAGAAAAAGTAAGAGATTAAGTAAATGAAGTCTCATCCAAATAAGAAAAGCAGCTTCGTCTTCTGGGTAACAAAAACTCCCCAAGAACTCAACCAACTAACTCACGACATTCTGCGTGATGTCACAGCAATAGTAACCATTATGGCGGGAAAACTCTTATAATGATGTAACCCCACAAGTTAAATAAAAATTGGATCTACACATCGAAATATACAAAAAAAAAAAAAAAAAATTACATTGAACCCACAAAACTGGGAAAACCAGAGTAAAGACAACAGCAATGGACTTCCTCTAAACAAAAAAAAAAAATCTCAGGGAGAGGGAAGACAAAACTTATGAACAAAAATTTAAAAAGCAAGGGCCTTCCCTTAAGGCCACCACGCCTTTTCAGGAAAACCAGAACTTGTTAGACAAATGAAATTTGACTTCCAAAACACATAACACCCCACACTGACACAATTTCTGAACTGAAATGTTCTCAAACCTAAACAAAAATTAGAACTTAAAAGTCCCTTACAAATTAAAATAAAGAAATCGTTCTAATCTGGCCTACTTGGTAATTCTGTCTCCAGCAACATATAGACTTTGGGCGCCCTGAGCTATGAAACAAAGACTGCTCACTAATATATATACATCCAGTCCAACCAATATATACCCCTATATATATAATAAATCACAGCCATATTCAACCCACTAGTTGATGAGGCCTCTCCCCGGAGGGAGGAATTGGTCCACTGCTCCCACGCTGACCAGACGGGTTGGGAGAGGAAAACCGAAGCTCTCACTGTGATCGCCACTGCCTTTTATTCACAGCAGCTCCCCAGTTGCTCTCACGATGCCGGGTCAACACCGAAAGTTTTGAGCCCCCACCGGGAATCGAACCCGGGACCGCTCTCACTAAAGTCGAGCGCCCTACCGACTAGGCTACGCAGCAGCTCATATATATATATAACAATTTCTTTTCTCCGGGAAGCAAAAGAAAATCCTTTCATTTTTAAAGAAAAAGTCCAAGAAAAGGTCAGCCTAGTCGGTAGCGCGCTCGACTTCAGTGCGAGCGGTCCCGGGTTCGATCCCCGGTGGGGGCTCAAAAATTTCGGTGTTGACCCAGCATCGTGAGGACAATTGGGGAGCTGCTGTGAATAAAAGACAGTGGCGATCACAGGGAGAGCTTCGGCTCTCCTCTCCCAACCCGTCTGGTCAGCGTGGGAGCAGTAGACCAACTCCTCCCTTCGGGCAGAGGCCTCATCCACTAGTGGATTGAATATGGCTGTGATTTATTTTTTATATATATATATATACAGTATATATAAAAGCAAACAGCAACTCATGATAGGGAAAAAGCAAATAATTGCAATTACTTTTAATAAAATATTAATAGTAAACTCAGGACTTTTTTTTGGACAGAATAATGTCCCTCAAGTGTTTGCATACAATCCTGCAGTTATTACTAGCATTTAATTAAAACTAATTGTACTCAATATTGAAGGACGAAACAAACTTTAGTCTGTGCAAGTTAATTTCTGTTTTCTTCTACTGAAATTTGAATAATTGACGTAAAACGAAAAAGGCGGGAAAACTCACTTGGATTGAGCCTTAAGAGACCAGACCGTAACAAGAAATAAGGAAGAAATTATAAAAATATTTGAAAAATTCTACAGAGAATTGTACTACTCCGAAGAAGAGCTAGGAAATGCAAGACTCAGAAAAAAATGATGTAGATGTCCCAGACGTAATGAAAGAAGTGGATAAAGTACTTCGATAAGATAAAGATAAAATGAATTTTATGGGCGGTAACAGCAATAAAGTACTTCGAGGGATGAAGAACGAAAAATCGCCAGGAGATGGACTCACAGCTGAGATGTTTAAATCGGGAGGTGAAAATATGAAAGAGGAACTTGCGAATTTATTTTCAATGTGCCTGAGGAAGAGAGAAATACCCAGAAGTTGGAATAATGCTGTTATAATTTTGGTGCACAAGAAAGGGAACAAAAAAAACGCGTCAAAAACTACAGACCAATTAGTTTACTCTCAGTTCTATACAAAATGTTCACCAAAGTTATTTTGAATCGTATTGAACGGGACTTGGATTTTAACCAGGGAAGGGAACAAGCCTGATTTTATCGTGGATTTAGCACAATGGACCACATACAAACATGTGAATGAAGTTATGGAAAGGACTAATGAATATGAACTTCCACTATGTTTAGGATTCATAGATTTTGAAAAAGCCTTCGATTCGGTCACCTTGTCAGCAGTACTTAAATCATTTGAACATCAAGGCATCGAAAATGCGTACATCAAGATCAAGCTAGTGCGAAACATTTATTCGACTGCCACATCTGTCATTAGACTACATCAAGAAAGTGAAAAATTTAAAGTTGGAAAAGGGGTAAGGCAAGGAGATTCAATTTCCCCGAAACTGTTTTCTGCGGTCCTGGAGAGAGTGTTCTAAAATTTAAACTGGGATGAAGTTGAAATTAAAATTAATGGGAAATATCTTCATCGCCTACAGTTCGCTGATGATATAGTCCTGTTTGCTTCAAATGCGGAAGAACTACAAACCAGAATGGAAGAACTGAATAAGGAGAGTTCGAAAAAAGGCCTTAAAATGAACTTAAGTAAAACAAAAGTAATGTACAACCAACATGCTGCAAAGAAGGAAGTGAAGATTAACGGAGAGACAATACGCATAGTTGATGAGTATATTTACCTAGAGCAGCTCAAAACATTGAATGCCAAGTTGACTGATGAAATAAATAGAAGATGTAAAATGGCGTGGAGTTCGTTTGCAAGACTACACTTTACTTTCAAAAGCAAACTTCCAATGTGTCTGAAGCGTAAAGTTTATAATCAATGTGTCTTACCCGTGATGATGTACTGCTGTGAAACTTGGACATTGAATGCGCAAACGACTCAAAGATTGAGAGTCACACAAAGAGCAATGGAGAGATGCATGCTAGGAATAACCGGGAGGGATAGGAAGACAAATGAATGGATTCGCGCACAAACAAAGGTAGAGGATGTAATCAAGACTGCGAAGATGAAGTGGAGATGGGCCGGTCACATAGACGAACAGATGGAAGGTGGACGACAAATGTACTGTATTGGATTAGTAGAGAAAGAAACGACCGAGACGACGTCCAAATGTAAGATGGGTAGATGAAATCAAGCGTTTTTCAGGAGCTACATGGATGAGGATATCAGCAGATCGAGAC
>JAGDQP010008386.1:0-63174 GCA_022664845.1 Lepisma saccharinum | reverse complement strand
TTAATTAATTATAACTATACGAAGGATATGCCTTCGTATAGTTATACGAAGGATTAATTATAACTATACGTCCCATGGATGTAAACGGGACTTAAACAGGACGTCCTACGGACGTCCCGATATCCTGCCAGGAGATCCGTCAGATATCCCTGGGACGTCATTTTGCTATGTGGGTATGGTACACCTAGTGGGAAAAGTTTGAACTACCAAAGGTATATTATTTTACATCTTTCTATCATTTTAACGTCCTCTTATATTTTTTCAACTGGGTCTAAAAGTTTTAAATTCATGACAATAATAAAGTTTTTGCTTCTATTACTCTAAATATGAAAGAAGAAATCGTAATTATGTGTCAAACATGGAGAAGAGAAAGCAGAAATTCAATTTCCAAGGGTTTACAATTTGACGTCCGTATACCGGACGTCAAACGTTATGCAGAAATGCAATGTACGGACGTCAAAATGATAGAAAGCTGTATATATACATATATGGGCAACGCCCTAGCCGAGCTGGTCTACCGGTTCCCACCCAGCGTCGTGAGGCCAATTGGGGGAGCTACCTGAATAAAGAGGTAGCGATCACAGTTGAGAGCTTCGGCTCTCTTCTCCCAACACGTCTGGTCAGCGTGGGAGCAGTAGACCACCTCCTCCCTCCGGGAGAGGCCTCATCCAGTAGTGAATTGAATATGGCTGTGTATTACTATATATATATATATATTCTGACAGTCACATTTGGTCACCATTTTGCCCAGTTCGATTTCGAATTTTTATGCAGAGGACTAAAATTATCAAGCAGACTTTAGAGGGAAAACTGGTTTTTGTTTGAATATCATAGGATAAACCAGTCCGCAGAAATAAGAATGAAAGAATACTCATTTTGAACTATTCTTACATAAGGGATATAAATGTTAGAAAATGAAGGAGGTCAAGCAACCAAGTTGGAAAATTGGAGATGAACTGACCCTTAAACTCCTTTAAAATCTCTATAATTTCTTTGCTAATCATCCTCTGAATCCTGCAGAGACATTATGATGCAGATTTTAAACTTTCAGTTGTTGTTTTCCCAACTGTATTTAACTTGAACTGTTTTCTTGACTGGAATTATTGTCATCTACGATGATTTCAAAAGAGCCCTATAATATTCTTTCGAAATAATAGTTTTGTGAAATCCTTGTGTCTCTTGAAAATAAATGGGTTGCTTAAATACGCAAAAATATTCTGCCACAACTGATTAGTATGTAATTTCCTTCTTGCAGTGTAAAATAATAATTCAAAATTAAAAATCAACATCATAACTTCTCGGCAGAAGTTGGCAGCCATGCCAATGAAATGTTCCTAGGACTTCGGCTGTCAGAACTTTAATATAACGAGAAAACTGAAGTCAAAATCATAATCTAATCTCTAACAACAACTCAATTTGTTGCAAAATTATAAAATGAAACGAGTGAGACGAAGCCCAGTCGGGGGACTGTGCATATAAGCTACCGCTAGGCTTTAGCATTGAGCATTCTATTTCTATTTGGAGCAATCACAAAATCACTCTGGATCTTTAAGCAATTTACATTCTTCAGTAATATCAATTTAATTTGGAAAACTTGAAACAAGTTCTGTCTTGGAAAGCCATCTGAGTTATTTATTTATTTCTGTTTTAAAAATTTCCCTATACTCTCTTCGGTTCAGTGCACGGGATCAAATCATATTACAACAACGCACAACACGATTAAAGTTCATGTGTTTAGCACACAAAGCATCTTGAGAAACTTATAGTGTCATCTTGCATAAAAACAACGATTGTCTTGCAACTTAAATTGAGTTCTTGAAGTAAATAAGTGCCATTTTGTGAAAATTGCGTTTTTGCAGGATTAACAATATATGTTGTTAGACCTGTAACATATACGAGGATCATTTAGATTGAAGTGGCAACACTGCTGTGATTCGCTTCTCCGGGAAAAAAAATTAAGAACGTACCCTGTTCCTGGGTAGTGTAGCTATCGTGTCGACGCGTTCGTGTTCCTGTTTTTCGGTGTGTGTGATCAGTGGACGCTGTTGAAGTGAGTTGGGTGTGACCTACCGCCCTAAACAATATTTATCCTTGCAGAACAGCGTGTGTTTCAGGTGACACGAGTTTGGAATGCAAGTTAGATCCACAAAGGATTATGTGAGGAGTGTGGTAAGTGCTCTCTCTGCATTATCGGGCGGCTGCGAGATGGACTGCGGCATTCGAGGCAGGGCGTTAGTCAGCAGATAAAGAACATGGTGGGGACCGACATTTCTTGATTGCCGTGATCTAAATTTCTTTCCACGACTTTCCGGGCCGGTAGACTGTCCATTTCCCTCCTATCTTGTGAACATGCTTCTGCGAAACGTTGCCGCTTTCCCATTGTGTTGTGATGTTCGTGTATGCCTGTCTTTGTATCCTATAACGTAAGTACCTTTTTTTCTAACATATAAAAAAGAATTTACACCTTTATAGATGATAGAATTAATAAATAACAGCCGCTTGATTAGAAATCGATCTTATAAAAACGTTACATGGTACCATCTATATCAACGATACCGAGAAGAAATCCAACAAATCATAATAGTTCATTCTCTACCCATCTTCTTATTAAAATTCAACTCAACCTCTAGAATCAGTACGTCCATTTTTCGATTTACACACATGAACGAATATTACAAGAAATGTCCAGGTTATTACCATATGTATACAGATGGATCTCGGCAAACTGCAGGAAAAGGAGCTGCTATTTATGATCCCATCACCAGATATAATGAACAAATTCACCTCCCTGACAATGCCTCAATATTCACAGCGGAAATTTATGCCCTATACCTAGCACTAAAATATAGCTCCAAATTATCTCACAATAAGATTTTAATCTTAACGGATTCTCAATCTGCGATTCAAGCATTTAACTCTAACGAAAGACAACTCTTTAAAGCCTCTCCGTATATTATTAATACTCTATATCAAACGCTAATTAAATCAGGAAAAATTGTACACATTATGTGGGTCCCTTCACATTCTTTTATCATTTTTAACTGCATAAAGGATAAACTATCCTTCAAATCCATAATAGATAAAAATATAACTAATTTACAGCTACATTGGCTAGATTTAATTTATAAAATTAAAAAGAAAATCCATAATGAATGGCTATCGTGGATACTTCATACCCCAACCTTCAATAATCAGTTATCCCTTCACAGATACACAATTAAAATCGTCTTGATTATCTCACTTCCCTACCATTAGACAGGTCACAGTTTTATTTATCAGATTAAGATCTCAACACATTACTACTAAACAGCATCTACACAAGATCAGATTATCCGACACTCCTTACTGCAGTTGCGAAAAGAACCTTTTCTTTGAAGACATTAATCATATTCGAATGATTCGAATGACCTATTCGAATACATACAATATGATAATCATAGAAAAGCCCTTTACTCCGCCCTATTAAAACTGAAAATTAACCAGCCTATGCCAATCAATTCACTGATTGCTAATCCCAACAAAAGAATAGGCCATATTCTCTTATTAAAAGAAAAAAAAACGAATCCCATAATATTACTATATAGATTATCCCTCGTCTGAAATCCTCCCCCTTCCTTCAAACATAAATAAATAACACATGAGAATTCACACATCCATTCCTACAAATCAAACGATTATGAAAACATAGATAACTGTCATCTTTATCAACACCTGTATTCATTACTGTATCTATATTTTATTACTATTAATTAAGGAGAAAGTCCACTTTTATATTCTATAAAGTTCTAAATTTTCTTCAATATATAATCTGTACTTATTGTATTTACAAAAAATAAACGGTTTGTAAAGATCACCAGCCACCACCAAAATGTACTACAATACCAATTACAAATATACGAAAGTAGCAAAGAAACCAGAAATAAAAAGTAGAAGTTAAACTCAGTACCAACACCTAAAAATCAACTTCAATAACAATTGTCAGCAACAATAACCAAGTCATCCTGATGCAAGCTTAACTAAGGCCTGACAGCTTTAATTGTTGAGCAGTCATTATCAAAGTCAAAGGAAAGGAAAAAAGGATATTGACGATATCGGCGGTATAGGTGGGTGGTCGAGCATCCGCACACAGGGCTAACATTTAACATTTGGTGCGGGATGAATAAAATATGTTGGCATCAGTCATCGGGACTGTAACCAATACTCGCTTCCCCGTGGCGGATTGCTCCCCAACTTGAAGAGTTTTGGGGGGATCACAAGCAGACTCTCCGGAGGGTTGCGCCCCATGGTGTAGATCTGCCTCCATAACCACCCCCGGGGGCTGCATCTCCCATAGAGGAGTTTTGCCCCATTTATTGCAACATACTCGTGATGGTATACCTTCGTACCACATTTCGTTTCTCTAGTTTTAGTTGTTTGGAAAACGCGTTTTTGGGCGGCAATTTTGGATTAGGATGGCGACTTTTTGAACGTTTCCTTATATTATCATGATCTACTCGTGATGCTACACCTTCTTATCAAGTTTCATTCCTCTAGCTCGAACAGCGTGAAAAATGTCTTTGGGCGGCCATTTTGAATCCAAGATGGCGACTGATAGGATAACTTCCCACACGGGTCCAATATCTGATCATGTGCGAAAAATCATTCGTTAAATTTGAATTTTTATTTATGGCCTTCAGGTATCTGGAGGAATGGATTTGAGAAGGTGTTGGTCAGGGTCTACGTTGAAGGTGCCATCCCGACATTTTCCTGGTGTGACTGAGGAAAATCCCTGGAAAAACGTCAGTCAGGATGATCGGCCGCTGGGATCGAACTCACGGCCTCCGGAAAGCTACGCCAACTCTCTACCACTGAGAAAAATCATACGTATCGGTCAAGCCGTTTTGCCGTGATGAAAACACCAACATAGGCACATTCATTTGCATATAGATATATAAGTTTTACAACTTTTTCTTTTAGCCTATGGGCCATTAATTATTGTTAATTCCAGTTAAATGTATTAAAATGTAATATTTTTAATTTTTTCCCCACTTCAATATCTCATAAAGTTCGAAACAAAAAAACTTTCAGAACGTTTTACTTTCTAAAATAAATATCGAGCACTCACGAATTTAACATTCAAGGCCTCTAAATCAACAAACAATGTGATAACAAGTTGCTTAGATCACGCAAGTCGAGTGGACCGCCAATAGATTGCTTTCATATTGCCCTGTTGGTGGATCCCCAATCCTTTACCTAGGAAGTGACAGGGAGGGGTATTGTATCGCTGTTGAATTGCTTTCGGGTTGCCCCATGTGCGGATGGCCTCAGTATTTTTGTATTGTACCTAATAATATTTTTGCCAAGTTTGACGCAGCTAGGTCTAACTGAATGGAAGAAAATTGAATAATTGGTTTAAAAATGGCTTGGCAACACAACTATATCAATCAAGATGGTTCCGGCGGCCCTGAGCTAGTTTAGTGAGGATCTTTCCAACGACACCTCAATCATCTCTCTACACCTTGTAGTTTCTGAGATTTAATTTCTGGACACACACAGACGGGCATCCGAGATCCCTTTAGCTATGGCTTCGCTATCAAGAGATCTAAAAATAGTATGTGAGCTCGTATATGGCATTTGCACTGTTTAAAGCATTGTGACATTATCTGACATTCAAACTAGGAGGTGAAAATGTGATATTCGATAGTGTATTGGATATTTTATCCTGCTTGTAGACCTACCCGAGTTTCACACTAATATATAATAAGATTTTTTTTTTTTTTTTTGGAAATGAGGCTATTTTTTAAATTTAATTTTAATAGTCTTATCAGTAGGATCAACAAGTATTCGTATCAATGTTCTTTAGGACATTTAAATTCATTTCGTATATGTAGTCTATAATGTACTCTTTTACACTCTTATGTACTATATTTAAAAGCTTCATTAGTTTTTCCGATAGTTGTATCGGTAATGGTAATTCCTGTTACTGATAGTGTCAACAAAGGTATAGATCGGAGAAAATTTCAAATATGAAAGCATTTTGCTTCTATGGTTGAAGCAGTTATTGTGCACGTAGAGAAGAAATAATTAACAGACATTAGATATGAATAAAACATAGTTATACTAGATATGAATGAAAAATAGATATTTCATAAAACTGAGAAAGTTTGGTGCTATTCTAAGATAGAGAGCAATGTAAGAGGAGAAGATGAATTTGCAGTGAACTTTATTTTATATGGAGCATGCTAGTAACTTTTCACTTCGGCCTGACACGATTATGTGAGTGCAATGCTTGTTAAAATCAACTCGAAACCGCGACCTTCAAGACGCTGGTCTAATGCTTCAGACTCAGTGCCCGATTTGTACAATTTCCAGAGATTTTTTTTTTTTTTTCGGAAAACAGAGCCAGGGAAGATTTTCGCAGAGTGGGGGAAATTCCAACCATCTCTCGCTTCAAATCGAACACTGCTGAGACCACAGGACTATCGTTTTGGAAAGCGGGGCATTTTCGAGTCCACCAGATTTCTCAGGGGACAGCAGGACGTACAACTGTAAAGTGGGACTGTCCGCCCAAAGCGGGACGGTTGGTCACCTTATTCAAACAGCAATTAAAATAACTTTTACAATCAGTTGGCGAAAAATAAAATAAAATGTAGAAACAGCGCTATTTTCCGAATGGAATCCTGATCAAACTACGAAATCAAACTGAATGAAACTAATCCAGAAGTTCTGGGAGGATATCGTAGAAAACAATGGTGGGTCAGTATTGGACAAGACTCAACACTATTCAGATAAAAGAAATCGTGAAACCTGAAACAGTATCTAACACAAGCCGTCCTAACACAAAGTAACTCACCAATACAAGACTGAACCAAGAAAAAAAAATGCCGCCCGGGTGGCCGTGCGGTCTGCGGCGGTAGGCCAACGGTTTGAAGGTCCCGGGTTCGAGTCCCGGCAGGAGCATGGATGTGGATTTTAATAGCTAAGGGGCGAGTAGTGACTGGCTGAAGTCAAAAGTTGGGTACTAGACTGGCCCATATAAAAATTAAGTTTACCAAAGTTTTACCAAAGAAAAAACAGATGGTGGATTTGGGTACTAGCATGCCTCAAAATATAAAATTGAAAATAAAATTTGCATTCACAAACATGAAATCGATTGTTTTATGGTCCAAAGTTTTTTTTTTAATATTTTTTTTTTAGTAGAAATGAGACTGGTGGAACAGAACAGGAGATGAAAATTACTAACAGGTTATCAACTGAAGGACTGTGTTACAGAATTTACAGAAGCTGCACACCATCAGTGAGTATTCAATGAATAAAAGGTGATGCTAAAGTCCCAAGACACCCCTATTAATAGTTTGATCCACGTTCAGAAGTCACACGAGAAGTACTGAACTAAGCATGCATGTTGCCACGTAGAGTGTGTACTGAAAATCCTATATCAACAAAGTCAAACTTACTGGATTTAGATACAAGTTCAGCAATCATACGGTAATCAGAAATGGTGTTTCACAGTAATCAGCTCAATTTGCAGCCCCGCAGAATTTTCTAACAGAAGGGAAAGAAAAATTAACTTTTTATTGTTATGTTGAAACACAAATAAGATCTCACCGAGCGGCCATTGGTCAGTTGGTAGAGCATTGGCTTCGTAACCAAGAGGTCCTGGGTTCGATACCAGCGACCGACCATCCTCACGGAGGCACCAGACAAATGCCTGTATGACACCTTCAACTTAGGCCCTGGCCGACTCCTTCCCTCATCCGTATCTCTAACCTATCGAGGCCTGAACCACAGAAGGCGTAAAGCCATAAATACATTCAAAACAAAATCTCATGTTAGTTCATTTAACTTCTTGTTATATTTATGCCTAAACTCGAGAATCATTTATCACTGCATGTATACACATATTATTGAGCAGCAGACAAAGCTCAGCTGTAAGTAAGTTTATTTTTAAACAAATGCATTGTCGTTATTTAGCATTCTTGAAGATACTATAATTTAATGGCTGTTTATCCTGCAATATATACCTTTGGGTTTTGGTGTCAATAACATGATAGTAATTAATAATTTTGCGAAGTGTGTTTTATGAATATATTTTCTTTAAACGTCTTATACTGTTGTAAATCTCTTGGTAATAGAATTATATATACTCTCACTCCCGATGCAAGAAGACCATAACTCCAAACTCACTCTCTTTGGATGACAACTGAAAATGTGGCTGTGGTGTCTGCGGAGTTATCTGCCATGTAGTGAACTTTTTAGGAGGTAAACGTACCTCGTTTTGCATATGTTGGAATACGGAAATAGGAAGCCAGAAATGTGATACTTCAGAATCATTTTTAATTGTGACCCTCTTGGACTGGGAGTGTGAATTGTGATTACACATATGTACTTTAGATACTGGATCGTGTAATGATTTAATCATAGAATAGAGTAGAAAATGATTTTCTAAATGTTGTAAGTTTTTAGGCATATACATATATGACCTGTATGTCCCGCTGGTCTAGTGGTAACCGTCGCTGACTGCTGATCGTGGGGTCCCGGGTTCGATTCCCGGTTCTGCCAAGGGATATTTTTCAAAGCGAGAGGGGGTCTGGAACGTTGCCCATCCAGCATCATGATGCAATTGGGGAGCTGCTGTGAATAAAATACAGTGGCGATCACAGTTGAGAGCTTCGACTCTCCTCTCCCAACATGTCTGGTCAGCGTAGAAGCAGTAGATCAACTCCTCCCTCCGGGGAGGCCTCAAACAGTAGCGGATTGAATATGGCTGTGAATTATATATACTAACGTATCAGAGTAATTTAAAAATAATTCTGGTAAGAGCAGACTAAATCCAATGGTTCTAAATCAATTTTATACTGCAAGTCCTATCCATCGGGTGTCATCTCCATCCGATAAGGTGCAATGGCAAACTATCATCGTTTCACCTTGTTCAGGGACCCTGGCGTAAGAAACCTGCCTCCGGGTATAACATTGATCATCTTTCCTGAATGTCACAGTTCACCTCGAAATAAAATGTCCCTATATGAGCTTATCAGTATATAAAAAACCTCGGGGTAAAGCCAAGAGTGACGCAGGAACTCTACTCACAAAAGGACCCCCAAAATTCCGGTACCAACCACTTTGGGCCAAAGCAAAACGACAGACAGAATGACGGAGGACCTTTTTCTATCATTTGCGAAAATTTTGTGGTTGGGCTAAAACGGTCATAACTCTTTAACCCCATCACCGATTTTGACGTGTGTACATCGTTTGAAAGGTACTGAAGCGTAGATTATGATTCCGCAAGCTTCGGTCCCATGTATGGTCTGTGGTAAGTGCTATCACCAGAAATGAGAAATTTCGATTATTTTTTTTCTAACCGCCCTAGGGGTTCCCAGGAAAGTCCAACCGATGAAACATAAATACCATAATACTGATAAACATGATGGTGATGAACCCGGTGACAACATATTATCCAGGTTAAAGGAAAATTAGATTATACTAAATTGTAATTTGGCCACTGAAGTTCGCGCTTAATTTTAGGCTTCAGCAGGAAGGCTGGGAAGCCTTTTGTGCCCTCTCGATCCGTCTGTCGACAACTTTTAAGTCAGGAAATACTAAGGCTAATAAGGTGATTGAGGCATCGTTGGAAAGATCTCCGTAAGACGAGTTCAGGCCCATTTCATTCATTCAGATAGCAGGGAAGGATCCAGAGAAAAGGGGCGGTGCCAGATATAGGGAAGGAATTCATATCTTTGGTACTACTACAGCTGGGAAGGTTTCATTGGAAGAGTTTCGGCCAACGAGTTCAAACCTTCATCATTCTTCCAAATAACAGTGGCGGATTCCGAGTTTCGGGGTGAGCATTTTCAACTTTGGAACTAGTAGATCTAGGATAGCGATTGACATGTCGTTGGCAAGGTCTCGGCAAGACGAGTTCTAACTTGTACCATTTATCAAGATAGCAGGGGCGGATTTTCAACTTCGGAACTACTAGAGCCAGGAAAGTGGTTGAGGTGTTGTTGGAAAGGTTTCGTCGCAATTTTTCCAACGGAACATTCATCATATGAATAAAGTACTCGCTGCTGAAGTCTGGCGGTAGCTTATATGCACTGAGCTACACCTAACTTGTTTAGCTTACGAAAATAACGGATAAGTTTTATAGCATGAGTTGTCAATTATGCATTGACTTCAGTGCAACGCACGCTCTTAAGCAACGATTCTGAGCTCTAAAGAAAGAGCTTATTTCAATATCGGAATAAAAGAAATACGAAGTTCAAAGCTTGCATTATTTAAAATCTGATATTCGGATTCTTATGAGCCATAAAAGTTATTAAACACTTAAGATTTTGTAAATTGGTCAACTTAGATTGTGAAAGAAAGCCTCGTCTTTCATATTTCAAGGTATAAAATTTTAAGGATTGGGTAGTGCAGTGTGTCACCTATTCACGTTCAATATTACAAGAGTTCGGAGACTCAATAATTCCTGGAAATGGAAACATAGCATCATGAGAACAAACGGAGATAGTAGGAAGTTCGAGGAAGCTGGCTGACGAAGTGGGGATTGACCCTAGCCACGTGTCATCCACACGAGAAGCCGTATAGCTGGGCTTGCCCTCTTGTTTTCAAAAGCAAGCACATGAATTGTTATTCATCTCTCCGCTCCTCTGTATTTGTAGGAGTCATACTGCGAATTTCGTCAGTTTTTATTAAGAAAGCAGGTGGCATCTAAGGAAACTTTGACTGCTCTTGTTGAAGTGCTTGTCGCTAGTTCTTGTTCTCTGTCTGCAGTATTGAATTGTTGCGCAGTTGTCTAGGCTATTTATGACTTTTGATGATACTGTCAGTTTGCAGGGATGTAATGCTACAATTTTGCGTGGGTATACGCTTTACTTGTTGTAACAAATCGTTTCCCTTACTATCCCATCATCAATTTTAGATGGGTATACGGTAGTGTGTAAAACATCGAGGTAGGTATACGCCGTATACCCTCCATTACATCCCTGGTACTTGTAGAAAAATGTGGTTCGGATATCATAAGAATTTCAGACATATGATGGTTTATTTAGCTGAATTTCAAGTATATTCTTCCACGTGAGATACTCTTTTAGAGTATAAAATGTTTCTTTTATCCATACACAGTAAAAACTAGCTGTGTTAATTCAACACAATGTGGTGTCCCAGCGTGACTACCACTTTTGTGTGTTAACACAACAAACGGTGTTGATTATGGTACTGGAAAAAAAAAAAGTTACGGCTGCAACTAGATTTGAACGTGGGTTTCTGAGTTAGAAATCGAGCATCTTACCGACTGCGCTAAATCGTCAGACGATAATAGCACTAGATTGAAACAATATAGAGGATAAAAAATGTTACTGAGCCCCAAACACAAACAAAGTTACTCTCACGACTTATGCAATGATTTAATGACTTTTCCGTTGGTCAATTAGGGATCACAATCCCCATTTATTGAGAATATGTTCTATTTCTATGAAAGAAAGCGCAGCATTTGACATGTTGTTACGATAAGGAAGCGGTAATCCTGCTGAAGTGTTTGGCTGTCGCCATCTTGCTTGCTTTCATAGAAATAGAATATTCTCAATGAATGGGAATTCTGTTTCTCAGTTGACAAATAGGAAGTGAATAAACCATGGGATAAGTCGAGCAAGTAAATCAGTTTGTTTTGGGGGTTCAGCAACATATATTTGATCCCATACACTGCTTAAATCTATAGTGTAGTTGTTTAATTCAAATGTTGTTCACTAAATATCGTTTGGATCTAGTGTCTTATCTGTCTGACGGTTTAGACAAGTCGGTAAGATGCTTGACTTTTAACTGAGCAACCCATGTTCAAATCTCACTGAAACCGCAACTTGTTTTTCACAGTACCGAAATCAACACCGTGTGTTGTGTTGATTTAACACACAAAAGTGGTAGTCATGCTGCGACACCGCATTGTGTTGAATTAACACAGCTATGTTTTGCAGTGTAAGCCCCCATCAGTTACAAAATGATTTTCGAATATGTTCTACATTACATGAATATTATTTGAGCGAAATATCATTTTGTAACTAGTGGGTGCGAATGCTTAAACAACGCAAAGTTTCCTGGGAAAGGTGCATTTTTTTATAAGTAAAATTGAACATTTACTTACTTACTTACTTTATGGCTTACGAAACACGCAAGTTCATCGCCGTAGTAACAAACATTCGCCATCGGGATCTATCCTGGGCAAGATCAAGCCAGTTTTCATCGCAAACACCTACTTCTCGAAGATCCGTTCTAATATTGTCCTCCCAACGTCGTCTCGGTCTTCCCAACGGTCTCTTTCCCTGCGGCTTTCCAACCAAGATGAAATATAATCTTAGTTTTTATCCCATCCGAGCTACATGGCCTGCCCAACTTAGTCGTCGTGATTTCATTATTCTTACAACATAGGGTGAGTCGTACAATCCGTGAAGTTCATTATGCAGTCTCCTCCATTCTCCAGTTATCTCGTCCCGTTTCGGTCCATATATCTTTCTCAAGACCTTATTTTCAAACACTAGTAATTTATGGTCGTACTCCAACTTTCGCAACCGTAAAGTATTACCGGCATAATACCCGTTCTGTATATTTTCAATTTCAAGTTCCTTGATATTAATCGCGGGGTTAGGGGTTTCTGGACTGAATAGAAACATGCGTTGCCCGATACTAAACGACTTTTTATTTCTTCCGTTACCTCGTTTTTGCTTGTTACGTATGATCCCAAGTATTTAAATTTGTTAACTTTCTCTATGTTCTCATTCTTAATTGTTATGTACCTAGTCTATTTCCGTTAATCCCTGTGTTTCGGCTTGTTATCATGTA
This sequence comes from Lepisma saccharinum, assembly GCA_022664845.1. Lineage (NCBI taxonomy): Eukaryota > Metazoa > Arthropoda > Insecta > Zygentoma > Lepismatidae > Lepisma > Lepisma saccharinum. Next base: position 50,364 of record JAGDQP010008386.1, on the reverse strand, counting down.
TTTTGTTTTCTCTATGTTTACCTGCAGACCTATCTCATCGCACGCTTCTACTAAGACATCGGTGTTACATTGTAGTGCCTCTATATCTTCACCTATTACATTTACATCATCCGCGTACACGAACAGTTGATTCAAACCATTTAACGTTAGTCCCTTTTTGTCCTCTTTTATTTTTAAAATCGCATATTCTAAAGCAACGTTAAACAGTAGTGGTGACAAAGCATCACCTTGTTTCAATCCGTTGCGAATCTTGAAACTATCTGACATATTATTACCTACCCGTACTCTGCTTATGGGGCCACTGAAATACGTTTTCACAAGTTGAACAAGTTTCTGCGGAATTCCAAATTGTACCAGGATCCAATAGAAAATCTGTTTTCTGCCATCCAAAGTAGAGGTGGATTTTGTCAAAATCCGTCAGCGTCAAGGTTCAGAAGTAGTTTGCAGTTAGTCATGAGTATACAGATTGTTGGTCCTCCATCAACTTCTAACTGTGAATTCGATGAAGATATTACTATACAGTTTGCAAGTACTGTGCCAAAAGAACGTTTGGACAAAAGTAGTTTCGTGGAATTGGCGACGCAAGATGAACCGAAGGCGTTAGAGAAGACTAAAACAATTGAAACCAATAGAGAAAGCAAACCTTGAAGCATGCTCTATGTCCTACGTTGCGGGATACATTGCATCAAAGGCTATTAAAATAAAAAAATCCTTTCGGCAGGCCTACAGGCTGAGGTAGATTTCGAAGTGTTTTTGATTGAATTTATTGGGGTAAGTGCAGAATTAAAACTTTTTAAGTAAATATAAATTTATCATTTTATTTTCGTTATAAAATTATAAATACGGTAACTATTTACCCTAATGGATTAACTAATTACCGTGCAAACTTTCTGTTATTAGAACTGAATGCAGTGATATTCCAATTGAAATTAATAGGCCCAATGAAACCCGCCACCTTATATACCCCTAACGAAATATGAGCGCTATCGAGAAACTAGTTACTGATTTATAGATTAATCATCAAGAGCTTTTCAACGTTACCCCACGACATGGTTTTAAAATTTTCGAATTTCTACCCCCACCCTCACTAGTACCCCCACAACCCCTGAATCGTTGGTGTCACCGTAAACTTCTTAGGGAGAACTATAATTTATGCAGATAAAGTTTCCCTATAAACTCCATAGGGGCTGATCCTACATATATATATATTCAAAATTTCAACCCCCTTCCCCAACCAGTCCCTTGGGCCGATTTTGCTCATAACGAACTTAGCCGAGCTATTTAGCCTAGAAATAACATAATAAAATTTGGTTCAAATATCTTCAAAATTATGGTCGCTAGCGTGTAGTATATAAATATATATTTTCAAAATTTCAACCCCCTTCCCCCGAGTTATGTGCATTGTGCACAACCTCTGCATAATGCTGCTGTTTCGGCAATGAAAACAGAGATACTGTTTCTACATTCGGAACTCCTCAAAATGCTATGTTTTGCTTTCTACAGCCATGAAAGAGCCTAAAATGTGTAAAAAAAAAAGTTTCTAGAGTAGAATTTGTCATGTTAATGCAAAATTACAACTTCGACTTTAGGAACTTTTTTACCCATTTTGCACGCAATTTAGTATATTTCGTGGTTATAGGAAGCAAAACATAACATTTTGAAGAGTTCTGAGTGCTCAATGCCAGAAGGGGTGCAACGTCACAGAATAAATGTTCAACAGTATTTTTAAAGAGTCCAACACACAGTATGAGTAACATTAGATGCAGGAAAAGTCTTACTCACACGTTTGAAAATCTGACAAGTAATTGTTAAATGGTGCCGAATTGGGTAGAATCGTACCAATTTTTTACAAAAGGGGCTGAAAATGCCAGCGTGGTACCAACGGACCGATGAATGACAAAGAGGGCTGAATTTGGTACAATTGTTCCAAGTGTGGCAACCATGTACACGGTTCATTTGATTCAGTTTTATAAATCCTTCTCCTATCTACAATCAAGAAATTCGTTCAATTAACGTTGTTGCCATGAAACAGTAGTTAACCCGTATAAATCATGGAACAAGAATGAAATAAAATTTAAATTTAAATGCTTTTAATAAATAAATGAAAATTCATTTAGGCCTAATTCATTTAGTTTAAAATATAACAATTACTTCATTATTTTACTAGAGTTTTAATTGATTCATTACACGGATGCTCTTTGGATACTTCCCGGACGAGAAATTACCTGCTTAATACATTATTTCGGATGTGATTTGGAAGGTCTAGAGGTGTTAATCCCAGTTAAAGACGACTTAAACGAACTAATATAAGGACTCTATTATAATGAACCGCGTACACGGTTCATTTGATTCAATACATAGTTCATTTAATTCATTTTTATATCTCTTTTTATTCCATTTGTCTTCCAGATACGTTCATCTAACCCAATCCAAGCTAACCTAATCTTTCATTCTTTTGAACGAACACCAACGCTGGATTATCAATTACAGTTTAATTGGTCATGTAAAGTGTACTAAAAGTTTAAAAGTAACAAATACAGATTAACGCGCACTCGGTACACAGTTCCGATTCACTACTCCAGGTAGCGGTGAATGGAATCTAAAACAAGTGACGTCACACATTCAAAGAATCGAAACTTGGAGCATTGGATCGGAACTGTTGAAAACTACTAATCGTAAAAGAGAGGTTCTTTTGATTCAGTTTCATACCTCCTTTTCCTATTACATGGATCTGTTACATACAATAAAATACAGTGTAATCAATTGGTATCACACCATTATTTTAATACACCATGTTTATGGAAACAAACATTAATTCCTATTCATGAACCTATGACTTACTTCAGAAAAATCACACCCGACGTAAGCTAAAGTAACACCATGATTTATTTTGAAACTAGAAGTTGGTGCTTTAAATCATATTAAAAAAAGCAGTGTGTTTGTTTTAGGAGTAAAAATGAGTCCCTAAAGAAAGAATTTTGTCTGCATTGCTAGCACTCTCGCTTTCTATGCGCGAAGTTCTGAGTTCAAACCAGGTTGAGATTTATTGATTGTAATGGTCCGGAGCCCACTTGAACAAAATAAAAAAAACTTTAGATCAGTTCTCCTAAGATCGTTTAGAGCATTCGCTTCAAGACTTAATAAACTCAATAGGTTAATTAACGGGAGATAGTTTAACCTCACCTGAAATCTTAATATAAATATAGACAATACGTAGCGACAAAAAGGAATAGTACAATTAACTTGTTTTCTTGCCTAATATCCTTATTATAATCAAGTACATTGCATAGGCTGTACAAAACAATGTAACAATGAATTGCTCTGCATTTAAAAACATTAGTTCAATGCAGATTTACAATTTATATTTACTAATAAACTAATTTCTCGTTTCTTATTACTTACCACTGTGTTAAAACAAATAAATCATCTACGGTATCCATCAAATTCTTAGTGTTTAAAGAAGCTTCAGAGCATTCAGTGAAATCCACGGTGTAAGATAAATGGTCGTGGTGGAAACTCAATATTTGTCACACTTCATTTGTTTAAAACATTAATAAAGTAACCATTGAAGTTGACCCGTTAGAAATTGAATTCAAAATATGTAACATTTATTGTTACGTCACTCTAACATAAAATAGAACAATAGTAGTTTTTTTCTAGAAAACAAACAATCCAAAAGCACACAAAAATAGAAAGAACAGTAAGTTAAAAGCTTATCCTAGCCTGCTTTAAGCGAATTTATGGGAAATTATGATATTCCGTAAAGAGAAAGGCGGGTTTGAGCTAAATGCATGATTGTTTTAGTTAACCCTGGATTCGCTTAAAAATTCAAAACCACCATCAATGTGCTCCCTTAATTAATCTTAAACAAGGGACTATTCACTTCTATCGGCAACCGGTAGGGAGCCCTTCGGCACGTGAAACCCGGCCGGAGGCACAGCTAGGCCAAAATTAAGCAGTCACTGAAATGTCATACCTGATAAAGAAACACTATTGTTATTTATGCTATGCAATACCTACAAAATTGAGTAGAGCAAGTGATTAGACAATAAATAGAGCAATGTTTTAGAAATTATTTGAGTCTCATTACCGTGGTAACAGTAAATTTTCTATTTTACTGCAGTTGAAGCCATAAGGGTAATCCCATCCATTAGTCCATCAAGTTTGGTTGGATTCGCTTTTCTCGTACCTTCGTCACCAAGGGCGTCGCCAGGAATTTTCCCAAGGGGGCAAAACTATATATGTATATAACACACACACACACACACACACACACATATATATATATATATATATATATATATATATATATATATAATGTTCTCTTAGTTTTGCCCCCGTTGGGAAAATTCCTGGCGACTCCCTTGGTGACGAAGGTACAAGAAAATCGAATCCAACCAAACTTGATGGACTAATGGATGTGTGTGTGTATGTGTGTCTAAAATAACTTCTTCGAGTGGCACTTTCGTATTTGTTTGTAATGGCAAAGCAAGAGTATACAACAAGAAAGGGATGTGTTAACACTTTTTGGTGTCCCGGGGCGACCATCACGTTTTTGTGTTAAATTAACACAACAAAACGTTGTTGATTTCGGTTATTCAATACAATTGATGTTTTAAATGCTGATTCAACACAATATTAGTACTATCATAGTGTTGAATCACAGAAATTACACAACAAACGGTGTTAACAAGAAAAAAGTGGTGGTCTCCTCGGGACATCTAAAAGTGTTTCATTAACACAGTCAATTTTTGCAGCGTATCAAATTCGGCATTTATGAAAAGGTGGAAATTCCCAGGTTTCTATTGATACTTCCCCGAAACTTTATTTCCTTCCTACTTTCTAGGGAAGAATTTGCTAATAGTTTGCTGAATCATTTCAAACATAAAATAAAACTGAAAAACATCGTAATTTTCAAATTAACTTAATGGAATCTGAACTTTGAACACAGTACCTTTTCTAACAGTGACTTCTCAGTAACGCCGGACACTAACATATCCAACATCTTTGAATAGTCAGAATCATCAAATGCCTGGCATGTTACAGCTTGTTGTTCATTACAGTAGAAATTAATGTGGTGTGATCAATGGCTATTAGATAATTTGAAGTCACAAAAACCGAGATGGCATAATATTGTCAGAGATTTCAATAAGTCAAGCAAATTTAAAACGATCGGTAATGGCATTTTTATCAAATCTTCTGTTGGATGTCGAAGATTACAGAAATAATATATTTTAACAAACATTAATAGATAATTTCTGTGCAAGAATTCCTATCGAAGAAAAGTTTTGCTAGGTAAATTTTCTATTCTGCATTTTGTCAGTATGATCCATTCGGCCTGAGTCAAAATTATCTAAAGATCTTTCAAAAATTCAATTCAGATTCGCTTTGAGAGCCCTTGGTAATCAGGCTCAATTAAAAAAAAAATATATATATATGGACAAATCGCAATCAACAAGCGCATTTTAGCAAATGGGTTAGATAATTTTTTAAGAATATCTCTCAAATGAAGTAATCCATAATTTGAAGATATTGGTTCTTGATGAAAAATTTGAAGTCCTGGGCTATGTCGACTTAAGTTAGCGACCTTCAAATATCTCGGCTAAAAGAATTAGCTTCAAAATATGAAACAGCTCATTTCATTCGTTAATGTTAGATGAGTCGCTTTCCAAATTTCAGTTAATTTTTCTTGATTTATTCGCTATTTTTAAAAAATAAAATTATTTTTGGAGAATGTGTATATTTCGATGGACTTATTCCTGCTTTTTAAACTTTGTATGAAAATATGTGTGTGTGTGTGTAAAAGCGCGCGCGCGCGCGAGAGAGAGAGAGACTTCTGTTTGACTTTCTAGAGGAACTGGTTCAACTTCATAAAACAGAATACGTGAAAAACACATAAATGTTATGTAATAGTACAATAATAGCATTCGTGTTTTTACTTTCGATATTTTTACATAGTTTATTTGGTGGGTATAAATTGGCGTATTTGCGATTACATAGATTGAAATGAATATGGTTCCGGAAATTTCCGCTCTCGCAAGATGAAATATTACGCTCAAATCGAGCGGAATTCCGTCATTTGAATTTAGTGTGTATATGTAGCATTGACTAAAAATATATTGTTGGTGTATACGAAGACAAAAATATAACTAAATAATATCCTTAATATTAGCACTAATATTTGTTTGACTATTTCTAATGTAAATTAACTTCAAATCACCTGAAGTCAGAGGGGTCGTCCAGGTAAAAAGTGATGATATTTGGCGCCCCACCTTAATGTGTTTTGCTAAATATTTTTTCGCCTCGCGTTATAAATAGTAATTTGTATTTTTCCTTCTAAAGTGCGACCCTAGGCCCGGGCCTAGTGGTAAATCCGGCCCTGATTACAGAGTCGCATTGTAAATTGTGCCATGAATTGTTGTTGTAACCTATTGCTCCAGTTTGTGTGTAGAACTGTTGTGTCACAGAAGAGTCACTGCAGCTTTTCTCTTTAGTCTGCAGTATTTTCTCGAAATCCAGTAAAATATAATTTATTATTATTATTATTGCCAAAGGAATGAAAAACCTCAATAATAGTTCCGATCTACAAAAAAAAAAAAAAAAAAAAACGATAAATCGAACTGTAATAATTACCGCGGAAACTCGTTACTTCCAACCTGTTACAAGGTATTAAGTAATATTCTGTTAACACGCCTAAGTGTATACGTAGATGAAATAATTGGAGATCACCAATGTGAATTTAGAAGAAATAGATCCACATTGGACCAGATTTTCGCCTTGAGACAAATTTTGGAGAAGATATGGGAATACAATGGGACGGTTCATCAGCTATTCATTGATTTTAAGAAATCATATGATTCAATCAAAAGGGAAAAGTTATAGAGTATGCTGATACGATTTGGAATTCCGAAAAAACTTGTTCAACTAGTGAAGATGTGTCTCAACCCGGTCCGGCTCAAAGTTTTTCGACGCCCTAGGCGAAAAAAATCTGCGCCCTCATTGAGCATTATCGCTATTGCTGTTGTACTTGAAATGAGGAACAAAAAGTAGAAATGTATTCCTAATGTAAAACCTTGTCGTTATCGAAATCCACTTAGTAAATAGTATCAATCTAAAGAAGATTAACATTATTCTTCCTTATTAACATTTAATAAAAAGATTTGTAATCTTATAAATCTTGATTAGTGGCTGGGATGTGTAAACAAACTAATACGAACTTTACTTTTCATATACTATATTTTAAACACAAAAGTTGAGAGACATTATAAAAATTGATTTCCATTTTCACTTAATGCATGAGTTTCTTAATAACAGTGTCAAAGTCACTTTTTAAGAAAAACTGATTAACAATATTTATAACCCTGATGGTACTTTTCTTGTTTTCAATTTAACAAACTATTTCACAAGGACTGTCGGGTCTAATTGCCTTGACAACTCACTTTCAATGGAAATTGTGGCAAGACCCACAAGTCTTTCCTGACACATTCTACTACGAAGATATGTTTTAATTAATTTTAATTGAGAAAAACTACTTTCTGCACTTGCTACGGCAAGTTGCAACCTGAGCAAAATACGAAGAGCTACACAAACGTTAGGGATCCATTTTCAAGACTATGTTGGTAAATATATCTTAGGACTTCTTCAGGGGTTGACACTGAGTCATGGAGATGATGACAAATTGCTCTTAGTTCAGAACACAGTCCTAGAGCGTTAATGTCAGATTCATTGAAACCTTCTTCATTTTCTTCAACTCTTAAGGCCTTTTCCAAGTTTTCACTCATCAATTTTATCTCTGCTGCAGTTTTTATCTTAAGTTCATGAATGTTGTACAAAAATCAAAAGACACCAGATACTTCTTTCAACTGAGAAAATCTTTCTTTTACCGCATTATTAACTGTGTCTAAAACAGCAAAATAAAAGTGGATCTTGAAACTTTCGGAAGGGTCAGCTACATTTGCAGTTTCATCTTTTTTACAACATCCTTGAATTCGTAGTCAACATTCTCTTGCTTTTTCGAATACTCTTGCTTTCTCTTGCTCAAAAATTGGTTCTATTCCAACTTCCTCTGTTACTTCACTAGCATCAACCAGAACTTTCTTCAACTCCAAATCACTTCTAGCAGTAATCAAATACTCTTCTATTCTTTTCAGGTGACTAACTGCTGTTTGGAGAGGCCATCGAGCTCTACATAAACTATACTGGAGTGACTACTTAGTGTTGAAAGACAGACTCCAGAGCAAATATATAAAATCGTTTGTCCAGTTCCAGTCTAATCCGATGTGGACCAAATTTTCAGTTCTAACTCAGTTTTATAAGCTTGATATCGCTGTATGGCCCGTTTTTTTAAGTCTTAATTCCTTAGTTATTTATGTAAGAGTATACCATACTCTGCATACAATAGAAAATACTGCAAATAATATTTACGTTTTTTTTGCAAGAATTAAGACATAAATAAGAAAAACGGGCCACATAGCGATATCAAGCGTAAAAAACTGAGTTAGAATCGAAAATTTGGTCCATATTGGTTTAGACTGGAAGTGGACAAACGAGATTAAGTTTCCTCTCCGCTTCCTAGCTTCACATATTCATGAAATTTTCAATGGGTGCAGTCAGTCCAGTTTCGAGTTAATTGAGGTCGATGGGAGAGACAAATCCTTTTCTTGCAGTATTTTACTAGCTAGGTTCACTTGAAACAAAGGGTGCGTTAAATTTGTTGCCCGGCCACTGACCTGACTAGTGGCCTGGCCTGTGTGTAATCAAACAGAATATTCGTTGGGGAGCCAAAACAAGACAGCGGATATCAGGTTGAATCAGCGTTGCCGACCAATTGAAAAAAAAATTCTCATAGAAATTGTAAATGTTGATTACCTTCTTCGTTGAACATGACCGAGCGTGGTTGATTTTATATTTTGTTTGACTACCAACACACTAGAATTGTGAGTACTGGATGAAATAGAGGTGAAATGTAGATAACCTTCTCTAAAACGGTTTCGTGAAATTAACAGTTTCCGATTTGTGCAATTTCCAGAGAGAGGGAAGAATTTCTCAGAATGTAGGGAACCGCCGTTCATATTCACCAAATTGTCGCTGTTAGTTGTATTTTGATAAGCTATATTTCTAACCAGTATATTGAAACAATAGCCATGATACTATGCCTACTGGACACACATGGGTAAGAGCTCATTTTCAAGCCCACTTGCGTTGCTTGAGATTAGGATGGGTAGAAATTGAAACATGTATTTTATTGCGTGCTTTCTTGTAAGGACTGGATTTCATGAAAGCTTACGTTGCTTGCTTTGCTTGCGACTTGGGTGAATAGCCAATTAAAATACGTGCCACACTTACCGTACAATACAACACGCTATAAAACACGTGTTTCAATTGGATGGCTACTCACCCAAATCGCAAGCAACGAAAGATTAAATGAAAATCAGCCCTAATAGTTAAAATAGGCACACTCAAGAAAGCAGTGAGAGTTGTAAATTCATAGAGCCTCTGTCTAGAAATACAAGAGAATTTATTCTCTTTACTACTCCTGTTAGACTGTGTTTGAAGATACTTTAAATACTATTACCTTGATTGTTTTGGATATATAGAACACAGAATGTGATGCAAAACCAAGAGAGTCATCTGAGTGCAAGGATATAATGTAGAAGAACGTATGTGTTTTAGCAGCACTTCTATCACTCTTGATTTTACAGCACATTATGCATGCTACGTATTCGAAATAATGAAAGCAGCATTTGGTGTATATTCAACGCCGTACAACAGAAGCAGCTATTATCTAGAACTACCGTAATAATATAGGCCCCTCCCCCGGTGCACATGAGTTATAGTTAAGAAGACACATTCTAGATTTACTAATGGTTCAGGCTATTGTATACCGCGTATATGGAGAGTTAATATATCTGTCCCTCCTGAGTATACGCAGGTTATAGTTGGACAGAGTACTCAAGCCATTTTAATCACTTGTAAACAGGGTTCTCTATGACACACACAAGGGCGATAGTTACGTGGAACTCGAATTAATTACAAGATTATATTTGTTCCTTGTATATAGCGCTTGCGTACTAACAGCGTATGTCAGCGTTTCCTTTCAAGATACCGGTTTCCTCCCATGGAAAAATACTATCTCATGCTCAGAGCACGAGAAAATATCCTCCAGTGAAGTTCGTAAAGCAACTTACGTGTTTGAAACTTAATATCGATATAGTTAATGTATTATCTTTCGGACTGACTTTTCAGAAAACATTGTTATCAACTTGAGCCATCTCCTGAAATATAACCATACTAACACAAAACAAGTTAATGATTCATACATCTTGTTAGTGTGAACCGTCATCGTGACGTATTAAGTGTTCTACACACTTTTTTCCCTATACCTATTAAATAATTCTTATTATTTTTAATTAACAGAAAATTTCAATTGTTCTATAGCAACCCATATACAAACAAGGAATACGTTGTATACTTGAATCCAAATTATCATACAGTCCAATAATTATAGTGTGGTTGGCAACAGCTGATTCTCGCCAGCTTCTTCTGCTTCCCGTCAAAAACGAGCTGCATGTCCTACTTCTAGTCAGCCCACAGCCAGACTGTGGCGCGGCCTGCTAGCTGCTAATTAAACACAGTTGCCCACGGTCAGGCTGCTAATTAAACGCACCCAAAATGTTGTGTCATGTGACAAGAGCGACTATAAACGTGAAGTTTGAGATGTTTGATAGTTTAAAATGATTGCTATCAGAAAGTACGTGAAACATATACAGGTTGATATTGTATATTTTATATGCTTAATAGATGTGCCGAGTGTAGCCTTTAATATGGAATTTAACCTAGATAATGAACCAGAAAATCCAATGATGAGATTCTGAAAATAACGCATTTATTAACATCGTCTTAATAGAAAGACCAATATACGTTGTCATGGCAATTGATCAACACGATTAGCATCCTCTCATATTTTCTAATATATATTTAAATATCTTTCCTGTAACTGATTAAATAACTTTATGGGTGCGTTAAATTTGTTGCTCGGCCAGTGGCCTAACTGCTGGCCTGCCCTGTGTGTAATTGAACAGGGGTGCGTTAAATTTGTTGCTCGGCCAGTGGCCTGACTACTGGCCTGCCCTGTGTGTAATTTAACAGAATATTCGTTGGCGAGCCAAAACATAAAAAAAACAAGATAGCGGATCTCTGGTTGAATCAGCGTTACCGACCAACTGAATAAAAAATACTCATAGAAATTGTAAATGTTGATTACCTTCTTCGTTGAACATGACAGCGTGGTTGATTTTATATTTTGTATGACTACCAACATACTAGAATTGTGAGTACTTGATGAAATAGAGGTGAAATGTAGATAACCTCTAAAACGGTTTCGTGAAATTAACAGTTTCCGATTTGTACAATTTCCAGAGAAGGGGAAATTTTTCTCAGAATGTAGGGAACCGTATTTTCTATCCGTTCATATTAACCAAATTGTCGCTGTTAGTTGTTTTTTGATAAGCTATATTTATAGCCTGTATTTTCAGAAAACATTGTTATCAACTTGAGCCATCTCCTGAACTATAACCATACTAACACAACACAAAACAAGTTAATGATTCGTACATCTTGTTAGTGTGAACCGTCACTGTGACATATTAAGTGTTCTACACACTTTTCCCCTATACCTATTAAATAATAATTATTTTTAATTAACAGAAAATTTCAATTGTTCTATACGTTGTATCCTTGAATCCAAGTTATCATACAACCCAATAATTATAGTGTGGTTGGCAACAGCTGATTCGCGCCAGCTTCTTCTGCTTCCCGCCAAAAACGAGTTGCATGTTCTACTTCTAGTCAGCTCACAGTCAGACTGTGGCGCGGCCTGTTAGCTGCTAATTAAACACAGTTGCCCACGGCCAGGCTCTTAATTAAACGCACCCTATGTGTAATCACTGAAACCTGATCCAGAAGTTCATAGTAATTTCTCATGCCTACGGAGTTCCATTTACAAGATACAGACTAGGTTTCTAAACCAAACACGACATAAAACATTACCTAAGCGAAGATAACCAAAGAATAAAAGATTTATTTTCTTCCCAAAGAGACTCGTATACAATTCTGTCCTTTTGTCCAAAATTGTGCATTGTAATAGTTAATCTATTAAATTAGCATTCTCATCAATCACCCCCCTTTTAAATTAAACATATATTGTCAAACAAACAATTCACTAGCATAAAATCAACTTTAGAACATACTAAAGTAAAATAGTTCCTATAGATGCAAAATAAGAATATTTTGAGTTCATGAAGTCGTTAAAGTGAAATAGTTCCTCAAAATGATCATGTCGTTGTGACTGAAATAATTTCTTTTAACGAATGAACAACAAACATTGCACAGAAATTGAAAAATATCTCAGTTTAAAATTTTAAAAAAATACATCAATTAATCCATTAATCAAGAAGCTTGCATTCAGTTCATTTTCTCCAAGCATTAATAAATTATACCTAATATCATCATAATTACTTTTAAAAGAAATGAAAGATTGTTCCATATTTCCAAAGTTGCTATTCATGACTGATTTAGTTTCGACATAACTTAAAATCATTAATGTTCCACTATAGAGTTAAGTAATGTCTTCCATTGTTCGTTTAATGTCCAGTTCAACTTCTTTCAGAAAACCATTTTTAAACCAGGATAACCATACTGTTTTTTAGGTACTAATCTTGAATGATTTAAATATTTCTAAAATCCATTTCTGATAAGAAATTGTCAAAATGTATATCGATCGATATCCTCTTCTTGATTCATTATATTTTCCTGCACCACTGGTAATGTTTCATTTGACCTTGGCTCGTACCTCTCTTTGTCTATTAGTTTTGGATCCTGTTTCAATTGATGATTGACCATAAATTTGTTTGATGTAATTTGCTCCTGTGACAACACCGTTTTCGAGATCGTATCCTTTACAATAGGATTGAATCGTTCACTGATCCATGCCTATAAATCCGTATGTTTAGATTCCAGAATTGATAGAGATTTTTGTAGTGAAGATATCATCGTTGTTATTCTTGATAATTCGTTAGTATTACTGGAAACTTTTGAAAAATTATTTACAGATTTGAATGACGATCTATCACGTCTATCCCAATCATTCCTATTTGATGGTCGATATACATACGATGGTTTAGAATCACTTGGCTGATATGAAAACCTTAAAAGTCGTTCTTACCAGTTCCCTAGCAATTGACTCATACCTGGACGACCCAATATCCAAAGATAATGCTGTGAAAGCCACTAGGTTTTCTAATAAATAAAAACCATTATTGAATATTACTGGACTCACAATTCTTCCCATTACCTGGAAAGTTTGGTTATTTACATTCGTAAGCTTCACATCTAATGGTTACATCTCCTCAATTAGATTCGTCTGTTTAACTTGTTGCAAACTAATAATATTATGATATGTTTCGGAATCGACCATCATATCATATGTCCTATTCGCACCTGAAGAATTAATGCAGGTGGATATAGCATAGGATGTACTTCTTGAACCATGTTTACCCAAAAATCATTTAGGCCTAAGCTTACCTGCACGTTGGATACTACATTTTCATCTGTATTCTGATCTATTGTTTTAACTTTAGTTACATTATTTGAACCTGAATAACTTTGTTTTCTCTTTTGTTGGCATTGGTTCTGAAGATGATTCATACGCGCACAAAAATTACACTTTTTTTTTTGCCGTAAGCTGGACATCTGTTTTTTACATGATTAAATCCACAATACTTGCAATTAGTTATTTGAATAGTAGATGATCAGTGACGTCGCGTATTAACGTTCACAGGAGCACGTGAACTGCCAACTATTTTAGAATTATTATTATTATTTTCGTTTCAGATTATGTTTCTTATCGAAAGATTTAAAAACACACCACATTTTAAATTGTTACACTGAGGCATAGGTATACAGTTCGTTTATCAAGTTGTTATTACTCTCCAGTTTGTTTCCAGTTCACATTTCGTTTGTGAACGCGTTACCCCATATGCGCTTAACTGGCGTTAGGCCTAACTTATAACATTGTGTATATGGGACCTCGGCGTGCACAATCCTAGAGTGAACGAAGATAGCAGAAGAACAGGGCTGAGCACTGTTGCTAACTCTCCTTGACTTTTCCACCCGTTCTCGTGTTTAAAATGTAATCAAATCTTCTGGCAGAAGCAAGGATAAACGTTCATTACATACCAAAATCGCAATAGACACAATAAATCGTTTATGGACGAATATATTAAACGCTTAAATAACATAATGTTACATCTCTATTTACATAAAATTGTTTGAGTTCCAGTATCAGTAATAAACGAAGAGCTAATGAACAGTATCAAGCAGTTTGCAACATTGCGTAAACAATAAACAACCTTTTTTTAGTGTGTCGTGCAAGAGATTGAAAGGATTTTCCTAACTGATTTGTTCGTTTCGTCATTAAAGATTTATTAAGAGAAAAGGAGGCATTTTATAAAACATGTATTTTTCAACACATTCCATTGCATAATAAACTCTCAATCTTTTGCGCTTAACTATCTTTAAGGAATAAATTTAGGGCAAAGAGGCTACTCCCAACCCCCTCATACCTAAAAGCGCCAAAATACGAGATCTGAAGAGTGATGATATTGTGAGTTACTTTTATTTTGTGAGATATATCGTAATTTTGTGTGCTACAAGAAGTAGATTAATATAATTTCTGTTCACCAATCACAGTCCTCAGATACCTTATAAGGAAGAGAGAAAACATTGCCTACTTTAGTGAGTTATTTTATAATATTGAACACCGATTTGAATGAGTGTTTTTTCCACGTTTGAATGAAGTGTGTTGTGAAGCTGTGTTGAAGTGAAGGAGTATTGTTTCAGTGTGTTTAGTGTACTGGTGCGTAGTGCGTTACTGCCATCAATATGAATTCGGTTCATAGATTCCAATCGGTGTCTTTTAATAAGTTGACAGAATCTGAAATACTCGAAATTTAAACTTTGGGTCCTCATTAGCCGAACCTAACTCTGAATCAGGAAGTGAAAGGTAAAGCTCATACATATCGTCGCACTTTTAATAGTGATTGGTACAAAAAGCACAAGTGGCTTACAGGATGTGACGTAAAAATGGCATTGCTTTGTTTTCCCTGCATGTTGTTTGAAGGGGATTCCCAGTGGACTCGAACAGGTTCTATGAAACTCCTCAAAATCATGGTAACAATTCCGATGTCCACTTCAGAAGCAGAAAGATGTTTTTCAACATTAAAGCGTATTAAGACTTTTCTAAGAAATACGATGACACAAGATCGTCTCAGCGCCCTGGCAATGCTATTCATTGAAAAGCAGTTGGTAAGGAAAATGCAGGACTTCAACCAAAGAATTATAGATAAGTTTGCTGCCCAGAAAAACAGAAGAATGGACTTGATATACAAATAAAGGTAAGAATGATATATTTAATTTATTCCTCTTATTATTATTATTATTTTGTGTATGTATTTACTGTGAAAGACAATTTTCAATTGTATACTCTCGTGGAAAACTGCTCTGAGATAGCTACATTCGTCGCTGCACCGTCGAGCTTTCGAACCTCAAAATCCTCAAAAAGCGAGATAATTCCTTAGCAGTCCTACTACTTATTTTTGTGTGGAGTTCCTTTTTTTTTCTTAACTCAGTATATAGTGTAAATAAGTTATGGAGATCTATAGTTCTATTTTCTACTTAACGCATTAAGAAATGGTTTCAGGCTATCGAACGATGTGTTTCTTGTTCTCGTACTTTCTTTGTTGCTCTTTGGAGCAGAGATTCTGCCAGGACTTTCAGTTTTGGGGATTTTAAATAAAAATCGGGAGGGTGTACCTGGAATTTAGCACGGTTTCTATTATTTTTTACCGTAAAAATTCATATTTGGGATAAGCTCAATAATGTGGGGGAACACCCCCGAAAAGGGGGTCTGGCGGAATCACTGGTTGTGAACTACCAACTTTCAAGCCCACGAGACGCCACTGTAGATGATCTATTGTCGTAGGTATTTTTACTACTCAGCTGATCTTGAGAAATTTTGTTTGCCGATAACTGCTTGTAGAAATTCATGTTTGATAGTAGTTTACTGTCTCTATCAATGGTTTCCTGTTGAGTGGCTATGTTCACTGATTGCTCCCAAGTTAGATCATCAGTTGCCATAAGATGTTTTCTTAAATTATTGTCTCTTATACCAAATACAAGTTGATCCCCCCCCGGCCCCTGCCTAGAACCGCCTCTGCGCATATCCTTTGATAGCATTTTAGCTAAGCAAGCATTAATGTTTATAAATTAGACTTGCAACACTAACAACTGCAGTGCTTAGGTTCGGAAAAATCTACAGTACTTTTGTCGAATAATGTTTACTCTAAGTTTGGCGCTGCTAGCTGAATGGAAGTAGCCGGCCGGGTGGTCGAGCGGTCTGCGGCGGTAGGCTATCGACTCAACGGTCCCGGGTTCGAGTCCCGGCAGGGGCATGGGTGTGGATTTTAACATTTAACAGCTAAAGGCAAATCGTGGCGGGCCGAAGTCCAAAGTTACTAAACTGGCCCATATAAAAATAAAGTTTACCAAAGTTTTTACTGAATGGAAGTAATTTGAATAATTGATTATTTTCTAAAATATGCTGGCAACACTGAACTACATCAATCAAGACTCTTTCGGCTCTGCATAGACACCATTGTTCGCTATTTTATTTCACCCTTCCCCTAAAGAAACGCTTAATTTCAACTATTAGGGAATTTAGATGTAAATAGTAGGGGAGGCAAGCTCACTACCCCCCTCCCCGCTCCTTAAGAAACTTACCTCTGACTATACACACAATTGTTCGCTATTACATTTCCTCTTTTCCGTTAGAGAAGCACTTATTATCAACTAATAGCAAAATTTCAAGTAAGTGTACGGGGGGCAAAGCCCCCCTGACCCCTGACAACTTGCATTTGTTCATGCACGTACACATTAACTACTTTTCGAACGATATATAATGCATGTCTCTACGTCTTATGGTTCATGAGATATCTTTTGCATGGACTGCGAACATTGACGATGGGGTTCGTGGGGAGCAGGAACATCCGTAGTATGTCCCTATAGAGTTAACGTTTATGCCAAGTTTGGTGCTGCTATGACTAAAATAATAGAAGTAATGTGAAAAAAGATCATTTTATAGAAAATAGGAAGGCAATACTGGCAACACTGCACCAATCAAGACTATTTCAGGGGTTCAGTCAGAGTTAGTCTAGCCAAGACCTTTCAAACGACACCTGAAGCATCTCTCTACAGCTTATGGTTCGTGATATATATTTTTGACATAGACTGGCAACACTGACAACGGGGTTCCTGGGACAACAGTATGTTCCTATTGTGTCAAACTGTTTATGATAAGTTTAGTGCTGCTATGACTAATATAGTGGAAGCTATTTGAAGAAAAAGATAATTTTATAGAAAGTAGACTGATAATACTGGTAAGAGGGTTACTTGGGAACTTAGTCTCTCTCAGTGTTTTTATATTGTGTCGAATAATGTTTATGCCAAGTTTAGCGCAGCTAGGTCTAACTGAATGGCAGCAATTTGAACAATTGATTTTTAAAACATTTTTTAAAAAATCGGCTGGCAACACTGAACCACTGCACGAATAAAGACTGTTCCAGGAGTTCTGAGCTAGTTTAGTGAAGACCTTTCCAACGATACCTCAAGCATCTCTCTACACCTTGGAGATCCTGAGACTTAATTTCTGTACATGGGCGCACAGAATGAGCGGGATTATAAGGTCCCTTTAGGAATAGCTTCGCTATCAAGGGACCTAGAAAGGTTCCTTCAAATATAAAATATTCCATTAGTTTTGTGAGACATTTAAAGTTTAAGCTTTAAATTTTCAAAATCATGGTGTAAAGTGGTAAAACATGTTACAAACTCATCCATTGAAATAGGCTGACGTGTTAACAAGGATATATTGTTGCCTTTAAGGAGATGTATTCATAATAAGAGTAGAATCATCTTTTATTTTCTAGCTAGATGATAGTTGAGACGTGCGATTATCATTGACCAACACTTAACAATCGACAACAATCCATCCCTTATACATCTACCCGAGAGAGATTTAAAATAATATGTACCGTAGTTATAGTAATATTTAGATTTTTTAAAATATTTCTTTTGTAAAAAAAATGGATATAACTTAATCGTAGAAAAATTGTTGCGTACAACAACATTCATTTGTTCTTTTAAAGATTTCCTTAAAATTAATGTCTTCAGACTTTTAGTAACAAACAAACAGACCGTCCTAATTATGAGGGAATGTTGTAGAAGTGGAGCGTCCTTAGTTCTTTAAGAGTGTATTTTAGCCGCCATCAAAGCTGGTGAATATAAGGTAACCACAATATTTTTCACTTGTAGTTCTTGAACATTGATATTAAGAAAGCAAAATATATTTATACAATATACTCCTTTTATCTATAATTAAAGTAAACGTACGTGTTTTCAAGACAGGTCTTTTAAAAAGGGAAACTTGATCTTCATTTCACAGTATTAACAATACTTAGCTTTGTTGCGAGGAAGTACTGTGTTTCGTATTTGATACTTGCACAAAAGACTCTTTTTATGTTAATATATTTCGTGGTAAGTGGATATTCAACAACTATATTCAAGAATAGTACTTTTACTGAAAACGATAGTTACTTTTACTGTTGCAGAACTTGGGCATATGTTATAATAATTTCTGAATTACTAAGAACATTCTACCAGGTGATCATTAAATAAGTATCGCTGCTCAGAGAACTGTGGAGACGTAACCACTGGACAGAATGCAACCAAATGTGGTAGGATCAGATTTGGTAGGATGCAGAAGCGATTGGTGTAGAAACAAATAGTTCCAATTAGCGCCACCAGAGTAAATTGTGGCGCTGTACAACGCCACTGAAGTGCAGCATGGAAGGAAAACGACACGAGGAACGCTAAACAATAAGAAAGGGTATCATGATCTCTCATGTGGGTCTCGTCGCATTTATCTCGACCTGTGGTCAGTGGCGAATTTACGGGGGAGGGCGTTTGGGCTGAAGCCCGAAAGCTCGCCCCCCGTAACGCCCTCCGAATGCCCTGAAGATACCGGGATGTCTAAAACAAACGCCGTAATGTTAATGTCCTATACACATAAGTAGCGATCACCCATCCCCCCAAAGTCCAGGAGGTCGAAACAAAACAAAGGCCCTTGTGGCCACTGCCCGTAGTTTAGTAGCGGGGTAAGAAGAGACACGGAAGCAAAATGGAAGCAAAAAGCTAGAAGTTGGAGGGAAGCACTTTACTCAGCAAATAACGGCACAGCACATGTACCGGTACACAATGAGATCACTGGACTCACGACTTAATCCGCATCTACAGAATGAGGTATTGGATACTGTTCAATGTGAGCTCCAGCTTGATGTTCCAAGAAGAGAATGCGATCAACTGCATAGTCAATTTCAGAACGCAGTTGATCTGCAGTAATAGGCTGGACATGCTGAATAATGTCTGACGCAACATGTTCAGAGTCTGTACGGGTCCCTGATACACTCGACTTTTTAGATCCCCACAACCAAAAGTCACATGGAGTTAAGTCTGGTGATCGGGCTGGCCATGGAAAGGCAAAGCAACGGCTAAGAATTCGGTTTTCTTTGAAGTGTTGGCGAAGAATCTGCTGTACGTTACGCACCACATGTGGGGTCGCTCCGTCCTGCATGAAAATAGTTGTTTCCAGACACCTGCGTTGCTGCAGCTGTGGAATAACAAATGTAGTCAGCATGTTGGCATATCTCTGTGAAGTGATGGACCTTGTCACTGCCATGTGGACCAGCGTCTTCAAAGAAGTACGGTCCGAGGATAAACTGGGCGGTAAACCCACACCACACAGTAACTTTAGGTGAATGCAGGGTCACTTCGTGTATTTCATATTGGTTTTCGCCAGCCCATATGCGGCAGTTTTGGGTGTTCACAGTCCCGGTAAGGTAAAAGAATAGAATATTCACTCAGACTATCCTCATCACTCCATAAAATATTCCACGGCCAAGCATTGTCCACGTCCATGCGTGCAAAGAATGTCAATGCAAATGTCAGTTGAGCATCGGCATCTGCGGGACGCAATTGCTGTGTGAATGTTAGCTTGTAAGGATACCAACGTAGCACTCGACGAAGAATGTTCCACACAGTCGAATAGGGCATGTCCAGAGTTTTTGACTCAGCCCTCGCACTTACCACACTACTGCTACTCACGGATTTCTCCACGACGGCAGTTAGCACCATAATTGCTCACTTGTGGTCTTGAACTAAACTACAGGTGCTTACGCACGCCTGCATGTGTTTCAGTGATAACGAGTTCGAGCGCCACTATGTGCCAGCAGTGTACTGTTCTGACCTTGCTAATGACCGGATGTTACTTGTTTTTCTTCCCCCACTCTTTGCCTTGTGCTCAAGGGGTCCCGGGTTCAATTGCCGGTGAAGATACACGTGGTTCGGATCGCATGTTAAACTGTACGTCCCGTCCTTAGAACGTCATCATCATCATCATCTCGTTGCATGCAATGGTAAACCACCATGACTTCCACTTGCCCAGGGACCTTCACGACACAGACCTGCCTTCGGGCAGAACCGCACATTGTTATCATCGCCCAGAACACAACACAACACAACACCACGGGCTATTCATTAGCACTACAAATTAATGCCACGCGTCACACGGGAGGCTGCATTACGTTATGGCCTTTCTTTCATTTCACATCAATAGTGCCATTTTTCTTCACTACTGCACGTAATTGGCTCAGGCCAGCACCACCATTTCCGCTGCAGGCGAGCTGTGGAATAATGTTTCCTGGAATTTTTTGGGGGGGAGCTTGCAGTTTCTGCGCATTAGGCACGACTAACATTTCCGTCCTTTGTTAAGAGATCCCGGCATTTACAGGGGGCTTCAGCCCAAACGCCCTCCCCCCGTAAATTCAACACTAACCACGGGTAGTAATCAATGCGACGAGACCCACATGAAAGATCATGACACCCTTTCTTATCGTTTAGCGTCCCTCGTGTCGTTTTTCTTCCATGCTGCACTTCAGTGGTGTTGTACAGCGTCACTATTTACTCTGGTGGGCGCAAATTGAAACTATTTTTATCTACACCAATCGCTTCTGCATCTTCCCAAATCTGATCCTACCACATTTGGTTGCATTCTGTCCAGTGGTTACGTCTCCACAGTTCTCTGAGCAGCGATACTTATTTAATGATCACCTGATACATATACACGTATGAAAATGTGAACAAATAAGTGTAAAACCACATCTTCAGTTGCTTTTCGAAAAGTGACGAAAATTTTGGAGCTCCTATATCACTCACTCTTCCTTTAGTATGTATGTGCATTAACTACAAAGTAGCATGCAAATTCATTGGCAAAGCAGGTATCAAACTCCCGTAGAAAAATTTGAACCCTTTACACAATCTCTTCATAACTACCAACTAAAAGTACAGTATATTATCTTAGGCTCAATTCTATTAGCGAGTTTCACAAATTATGCTCATGTCCATATTCTCAGAAAGATCATAGAATTCCCAATGAGTATTCGATCTGTTTCCACAAATAACGTTATCATCCTTCTTTCTGGAGCTCACATCATTGGTTATTCAAATTCTGTTTATTTAACTGCTTTGTATGTGGAGAATAATGGACTTCATTATAGAAATAAAAGCAGACCATCTTTCAGAATAGCATGGTTTCTTCTGAAAATCCTATCTCAGTATCGTTTATTGGTCGGTCTCGCCAGCTAGAATTCATAGATCTATAACTATTCATCATAATCCAACCCCATCTTTGGAAATGATGATATTTTTTTTATCATTAGATTAGAGTAACGTTTACAGTACTGATGAAAAAGTCTTGTACTTAACCTCGAAAAGTAATCTAACGATTTTATATAAAATTGCATATATGTGATATAAAGTCTCAATTTAACTTCCGGAAGACGAAAATGTTCCTTTTTAATATTATGAAGGCATTACTGCGAGTGTAAATGTAATTTTAAAGACTCCTGAGATGCTTGTCTTGAATACGTATTACCATGACATCTCAA
This sequence comes from Lepisma saccharinum, assembly GCA_022664845.1. Lineage (NCBI taxonomy): Eukaryota > Metazoa > Arthropoda > Insecta > Zygentoma > Lepismatidae > Lepisma > Lepisma saccharinum. The sequence goes on along the minus strand of JAGDQP010008386.1, from coordinate 28,252 downwards.
AAATATTCTTTTGTTTTCTACTTAATTATTTGATTGTTAGTTTCTGTGTTGACTTGTGTTCATGTCTCATTTGCAGCATTCATGAAAAGTTTTCTCACCCGAATTCCTATACAATTTCATTTTTATTGTGTATTTCACATCTTTAGAAGAAACTTTATTTTATTTGGACCATTTTAGTACCTATAGACTTTGATCTGTCACGATTATACGAGTACAATGCTTTTAAAATTCACAAACATCCATGCCCCAGGCGGGATTCGAACTCGCAAACTCGTGAATTGCGGCTCATCGACTTAGACCACACGACTACCGAGGTCGGCTTCACCTCTTCACTGCTTCAGTTACATACAGAGTTGTAACGTAATGCACACGTTTATCTCCTCTCGCCGTTTGTGAAATTATACAGTTTTCTTCTGTGGAGAAGCCTAGTTAGTGAAGATCTTGTAAGATTTCTGGAACAATCTATTTCTCAAAAGTCTGTGAGAATCTCTAATTATGATCTCTTTCATACTTAACTCTTGAAAGTAGTTTTGATTTAAAAACTAAAGAATAAAATAAAACAATTTCGACTCGATACAACTGAAAAAGGAGGGAGAAAAATACTATTTTGATTTCTATACTTTTCCTAATATAAAAAAAAATAATCATATAAATTTAATACTATTCCGTTTCCTGTTAAGCATTTTCTAACTCAAAAATACTATTTCTTGTTTTCTGAATAATGTTCACAACATATATTGCCTAGTGTGATCGTTTAACATTGTAAAGGGCTAAGGAGGAATATACACAACACAAAGGAAAATGAATAAATGTTATGTATCTGTCTCATATTGTTAATAATAATAATAATAAAGTACGAATTTAATTCATTGAGTAAGAAGTTGTCTAATAATTGCTTCATCAACAACAATATTAATTTAGCAAATAGATTACCTTCCTCTCATTCCAGTAACAATAAAATCTCCACAACACTTTTCTCCCACACAGAACAGCTTTCTTCATTTAATCAACGAAACTGATTTACACGCGCTTGGTGTGATGATTAATAAATTTTACGTATTCTTGACTAACACTATATTGATGAATTTTCTAACTTCATACAAACCTATTACTATAATAAACAAACAAGAATGCGCGTGCAGATTCAAGTAAAAAAAACAACACTCTAACTATACTAAAAACGGATAACTTTATTAAAACATTACATTTCTGGCCTTGACATCGTCTTAAGACTTTACTATAGCAATGTAGAAATTAAGAAGGTACCATTCCTGCTAATGCTTAGTTGGACTGTGGAAAACTCTAGTAAAACTGAAACCCTATTTTCTACTGCCTTCAAGTGCCTATCCTAAGTGTTATGTCACAGGGACTGGTTAAAAACTACTGTAAGATTTTCAGAATCATTAAATCCTTATGGAAGTAATCCCAACTTCTATATATATAAATGGTACATTGAAAGAAACTTCGCAAATAGAAGAAAAAAAACTGCTACAAGTTTCCTTCCATTGCAGGAGAAAGGAGGATCTCCAAGAAGATGAAGAACAGTTTACAGAAGAGGCAGTACAAATAGATATGAAAGTTTCCCATGTGATGTTGAGTTTCGACAAGATATTATGAATGTTTAATAAGAAGACAAAAGTCAATATAAATTTCCATTTCAAAAAGGAATTTAAACAAACTGTGGCTTCATTATAGGTACAACTTTAGTCTGTGAGAAGAAACGAGTAAGATTAGAAGACTCAAAAACCACGTAAAGTAATCAAAATGGAAAGAAAATTTAGAGAGTTTCCAGTTCTTGGGCGACCTTATTATGTATTAAGATCGAATGAACTAGACAAGAAACGTACAGCCAGGAGATTAATAAGGGAAGATGGAGGAAATTATATAGGTAGAGAAGTACAGAAAATTGCTCAAAACAACAAACAAAATGCTAAAAAGAAAGATAAAGAAGTTTCTGCAACTAATTACAGAACTTTGACAACTCATCCAGCAAAACAATTAGTTGAACAAGAGAACCCTGAAAATGATTGTGAATTTACTGGAAATGAACAGGATGAAGTAATGAGACCAAATTTCCTAACACATCCAGGGCATCTAGTTCAATACTATGCAGGTATTGATGCACGGAAAATGTTAAGATTATCTGTATCACGATGCGATTATTGTGATTGTCGGAATGGACCAAACGTTGCTCTACCTTATCGAGAAGAGACAGTAAATGCAAGTAAATCATCACCCATCTTTAAGAGATGTAACGTATTGTTGAGTTGTATTGACAAATTGAAATCCTTATTTAAAGGAATATTTTATGACAGAAAAGTAAACTATTCAAAGTTAACTGAGAGAAACAGAAATGGCTGCCACATGTGTACTTGTGGTTGTCCTACATGTTCATACACTATAAAAGCTCAAAGAGATTACTGCACTTGTGATCAGGAGACATATTCTCACCAAAGTAACATCGATATTTACAAAACATATTCTTCTTCTCCGACAAGCTTACTAACAACCGGAAGAAAGTCTAAAGGGAGTAGCAAAGAGAGTTTGCATTCTTACGCGAGCGGAGGTAGTTCTCACACTAGGTTTCTTACACCTGAAAGAGACCATTCAATTCGTAGAAATACCAGCAACCGTTTCTATGCAAATCCTCAAAGCAGTTTTCTCGAAGTTGAAGAACAAATGGAAAAGGTACGTGGAACTAGTTTGCATTCTTGTGCAAAAGATGATAGTGCTCAAACCAGTTTATATAAAGGAGTAGATAGAAGCAGAAGTGACAATCGTAAAATGAGTTATAGTAGTGGTACCAGTATCTCTTCGTCTGGAGGTTGGGTTAGTTCTCAATCGCGTTTACATAGATCGAAAAGCACTATTGGAAATGGTAATGATGATGATGGTAGGTTCCAGGAAAACGAACCTGAACAACTTTGGAAAATTGATAGCAAGTATTGTCTCTCATGTAACTGTAGATGTGAGGAATGTTTACAAATTACGGGGAAAGATGCTTGTCCTTGTATTTGTGAAATGTGTTCAGAAAGAAATATTGTTAATATGTGCGAAAATATTGCCCGTACTCAATCGTATTTAAACGAAGAAGAAATTCTAAAAGACGATACTGCTACTCAGTATTCTGCTAGAAGTAACGAGGAAATCGAAATGAGTCCTTCACAGCTCGAAATGATAGAGCGAGGCATTTTAAAACAGAGTTCTCCTAGTGTTGAGGAGATTTCTCTTCCAGATGGGGGTAAATTAAAGAGAGTCTCAGTTGTAAAAGAATACAATAAAGGGGGCAAGAAGGGGTTTGTGACAATTGAAAGAACTCTAGAGGAAACTAAAGCAGGGGGGAAAACTTTGACCAAGCGAATTATATATGAAGATGATAACACAGATTCTAATGATACCAGTACGCCTAAACCAAAGCAGAGAAGAAAGACAATAGTGAGCCAAGATAGTAAACATTCTCCTAAATCTGTACGATTTCAGCTGGCTGGTGGTAGTTCTTATCGTGATGTTTTCTCACCATTGAGAAGACACTTCACAATGGATAGTAAGATCGGTTGTAAGCACAGCGCAAACAAGAAAGAAGAAAGCACACAATGCACTGAAGAGAATAACACCTTAAGGTATAATGAAAGCATTCCTCGTGCTTTATATAAGCAACTAGGTCTTGCATCTAACAAAATTACTGACTATGCGGATACAATTAGTTTTGAAAGACAACAACAAGTAATAGACAACCACTTTCATAATTCAAATGAAAGTGATCAAAAAAGTATCTATGATCAACAACATCCTCAGTGTTCACATTTGGGTAAAAAACAAGATCAGCACATTGAATATCAGACTGTCTCAAACTCAGATTATAAGTTTAGTGGCTGGACAGGGCCTTCCGGTAGTGAAACATCTCATAACGAGAATAATATAAGTGCTAATAACAAAAGACCAAATATGGATGCAGGTACATTTTCTCGTAACCGTGTACAAATAATAGCACCCACAAATAACGCCAGTGAGATTGCGATTGCCAATCAAAGCTATAATTGGAAAAGTGTCAGATTTCCACAATCTAGTAAATCAAAATGCGATTTGGCGGTAACAGATGAAGTTCCTCACCCCTTCCGAGTTACAAGTAACATTCATGTAAGAACGAGAGACGAGAAAGAAATGTCTCGAAAGTGTCCTCAAGATGGTTTACGATCCCCGTTGAAATGTTCTAGGAACTTAAAACTCGTTACAGGAAGCAGTCATGTAGAATCTGAACATACTTCCAAAGTAGAGGCTCAAAGAACATCCAACACCTTGGAAGGTATTCCATCTCCAAATTCATCTGAGATACTAGTTTCAGTCATCGATTACCAAAATATAGGTGATTCGAAAGACGAAAACCTTCAAAAAAGATCCCAACAAAAGTCTGAAAATACAGAGCAAACCTCGTTAAACAGTCATAAACTAACATCACGTTCCAACATTCCTTTAGAAAACCAAAAGAACAATAACACGATAATGACCCCAAAACAAACGCAAAATAGCCATATAAATCGTGAATGTATGACAGACAACTTGAAAAGTGTTAGTTCCTGTGAGAAATCAGAAGACAAGAGAACATCGCAGAAAAGATGCCCAAGTTATGAATCCAATATGGAGATTTGTAGGTTTCAGAAGCTGAACGCCTTCCTAGTTTTGAAAAATATATATAACTTATCTGATGACCACGAAGACAATTTTAACCACTCATCTAACTTAGGTCGAAATTCTTTTCAAGCCGTGGAGAGACAATCCGTATCAAAAAATTACATGGTAAAGGAGCCAAGAAACCCTAATTTTTTCAATAGCAATGCTAATTCACAGACAGATGATTCTAAGAGCTATGAAACAAGTAAGGACCAAAACAGTGTACTACGAAAGGGACCCACTTACACGAGACGTTTTATGCCAAAGACTTTTCTCAATGGTCAATGTCAGCAGTTAAATATTTATGATAAGGAACAAACTGTTTCGTTAAACAAGACACACATGGCATCTTTACATAATCACGAGAATGATTGTGTATCTCCAAAAGACAGCAGACAAGACAATGTAAATACATTTTGTAAACCTCTATCTCGCACAAAAGAAAGAGCAGCAAAGTACAAGGAAAAATCTCCAATTTTTGTTTCTGAAGAACGAGAAACCAGCAATATTCGTTATGAAGACGTTGACGAACATAATAAAGAAATAGAGAAGATGAAGAGAGAGTTATTATTTGACAGTACTTGTAATGACCCATCTTATATTACGCAGCAAAGTCCTGTTTCGAGTACCAAGAACAAGGTTAATGTTTGTAAAGTTTCTGATTTTAATACTGCTAAGTGGAGAAGAATAAACTGCAATCGTCAAACATTCCAAAACAAGGATAGAAATTCAATAAAAAGGATCAATTTAGTGAAAACTAATCGACAAATGTCAATGGGTACTACTAATAAGAATTCGAGGGTATTCTACAACAGCAGAGAAAGAAAAGATGCAACAGTGTATTGTGATAAACAAGAATATTGTATAGATACATGTTCTAAAGTGGATAATTCATCAGATTATGAGGATATCCCTGAGCAAGTCTTTCCTCCAGGTGAACATTTGAACAGGTATCACGACAATTCAAGCAATCAGAACAAAAACAGTTAACAATGGAACTTCAGGAACGAAACCAAAACAAAGATGCCAGAGGAATAGTGATGAAGAATTTGAAATGAATTTACAGGGGACGGAAACGGCAATGCAAAATTTGAAAGACAGAAAATGTTATCAATAAATCTGAATGTTTTTGAAGCAAGAAATGATGAAATCTACATCAAGCGTACACTTGAAAGTATTTTTCTCCCAACAATTCTTCTTTGACCACAAAATCACGTATTGTCATATCCCTTCCTCACCAAACAATCTTCAAAGAACAATTTCCTCCTTGCATTCGTATTTAAAAGTAAATATTATTCCTCTTTTTCATATATATCCTTTTTCACTTATATTGCGTAATGTATTATGTACATTAGCAATACTCGTACATATAAATAAATTTACACATCAATGTTATATTTGTTGTTTACGTTTCATTAGACAATATTATATTTTCTAAATAATACTAATTGCACTGCTTTTAATACAATATAATTTAATATATTGGAAGAAAAGGTAATATCTTAACTCCACCATTTGAAACAATATCTCGTTGTACTATCGATACATAAATAGAGAAACTTATAATAGTGATTTAGGGATATCAAACTTCTACATTTTTAAGTGTTGTAGTTTGAGAAATCGTTAAGTAACTTAGGTTTCCCAGAAGAGAAAAACAACACATTACTTTCGAACGGTAGAAAGTGATCATTTTTATAAATGTAATGAAATACCATAGAAAGAAATCCAGCAAGTAGGATGGGATATTTTTTTACCTCATTCTTGTGCCAAAGTCATTCAGGTACAGACTACCCAGTTCATAAGAGTGTATAGAAAAGGAGTTCTCACATAAGTTTTCTTCATACGAATAACCTAATCTAATCGTTTTCGAATGTCGACCAAAAGTCAAGCCTGTTAAAAACCACATGCACTACGCCACTGCGGAACTGTTCTTCTGTTAACAAATAGATTTAGTTTATACTTCTTAAAAAGGATTTTAAATGTCGTTTTAAGTTTTATTAAGAATAAAATAGTCCCTACACGATAATTTAAAATGTTTATACTTGAAACGTGAACTAAAAGAATAATACATTCAAAAACTCAATGTTTTGTCAGGCTGCTACAATCAAGTGCATTTTATACAAACTCGTTAAATATTGCACACCAGCGCTTAAAGTAAGCTTCTATTAGACAGTACGCATCCGAAAGTTAGGAAATGGACCTGTAAATGATTTACCGTTAATCAAAACTGATCAATTCTTTTCCTTATACGCTACATATTTATATCAAGGTGCACAACAGTGCACCTCCCAATTTCTTCAGTTAATTAAAATACGCTAACAACGCGTCTACAGACAAAACATTCTTTACACTAATCACCACCATGTGAGTTCATAACTAGTGCCAGAAGATTAAGAGATCCTTCCTCCATCTTCCCCCAATCACGTTCCAGAGATTGTTCATTTTCCGAAACTAAAGAAATTCCAACCAATCACAATTCGTAAACTGTTTAGTTACTCATAGGCCACGGTTCATAGTTAACTAGAACGCTATATCAAACTTGTAACAGAGGTTCTACAGAGATTTGAATCGAGGCGAAATATTTTTTTAAATAAAAAATAAATAAACAATTAAAGATTAGCTAAATAAATGGGTAAGGGGGTTGAAAAATTTCCGACCTAACAGGGAAGCAGTATAAATATATTGATATGTTGTTAATATGTAATATTGGGATTCTTTTATTATAAATTGAATGATTAATGGCGGCGTGAAGTATGGAATTCACTCGGCAGTAGAGGTAGTCCTTGCGTGATGAAAGGAGAATTCTGTCTCGTTTTCAAAGGAATTCCGCAAATTCTGTGGGTCGTGTGGTGACTAAGAATGAAACCTAGATCCATTACTATGATCCACAAACAAGAAAAGCAGTCGATGCAGTGGCGCCACCAGGGTTCACCCCGACACAAAAAGTTCCACGACAAAAATCCGCCCCTAAAGTGATGACGACAGTTTTTTGGGACTTGCAATGGCACGCCTCTCATTGATTATCTTGAACAAGGTTCCACAATGAACGACGAATATTACTGCAGTCTCTTATATAAACTGCATCCAGCCATAACGGAGAAGCAGCGTAGGGAACTGTAAAAGAAAATCACGTTCCTCCAAGACACAAAGCTCATCAAACATTGCACAAATTACAGCAGTTAGGCTAGGAAGCCCTTGATCATCACCCCTGTTCTCCTGATCTAGCCCCTAGTGACTATTATCTGTTCCCAAAATTTAAATTGGGCTTGAAATGGAGGCAGTTTCAAAACAGTGATGAAGTTATTGCCGCTGTAGACAGTTGGTTTCAGGGCAAAGTCTATTTTTTTATGAAGGGGTAATTTTTTTGTAGGATCTTTGTAGGAAGTGCATTGATCTTTGGGGAAATATGCGAAATAACCTGTTATTCCCACTGGCCTATCGGCATCCCTTCCCTGTTATGCCGGAAAATTTTCAATCTCCTTCTTATTATAAATAAATAAATAAGAATAAGGAATGTATAATAAAAATACCATCTCCAGTCCTATTATAAATTCTTACACACTGCTTCCCCAAACCAACCTGGAAAGTTCTAAATAATCTACATTTTCTTCAATTCTTTCTTCTCTCTTCTCCTACCAGTATGTCTTCCCTTTCCTCATTCATATTCAACTCACTGTTCCAGTTCATTGCTTTATTCACCGCTTCCTTGATTCTCCTCGCTTCTTTTGACTTCCTAACCAATTGCCCTTTGCTCCTGTTCTAGTATCTCCGCCCCTTCCCAGTATATTTCACGTGCCTTCTTCTGGACATGTTTGTAAATAGAGTTCCTGTCCCTTTCTAGTCTGATATAACCCTTGTGTTGTTTAAGCTCTTATGTAGTTCCTTTTTCGTTCCTACTACATACATCGCCTCATAGTTCATATACGGAACGCTGTACACCATTTACTTATGTTTTTTTTACCCTTTATTGTACCTTTCTTGTTGTCTCTTACTAAGTTCAAAACTCTCTTCCCTCCTTTCCTCTACGTTTTTACTTTTGTCTTTCTAAACACCAGCTTAATTTTCTCGGTAATTCTTCCTCCACTTTTTATTCCAAACAATTTATTTCTGTTCCTCTTCGTATATTTTACTCTTTTTGTTCCATTTTCTCTTCCTGATCTTTCTTTTGTCATCCTCACTTATCCATTCTCCTTTGACTGTTTTCAAAACCTTTTGACATCTTTCTTTTTCTAAGGTTCTTCCGTATTAATCTTTTCTATTCTTTCCTTCACGTTCCTTATGAAATTTTCTTCGGTCGCTTCGTCGACGTCATTCCTCTTGTTGCAAAAATTTTTGCTGGACATTTTTTTTGGAACCAAGAAGCTGCAAATCTTCTGTCCTTGTATCCAAGAAATTTGACACTTTGTTTTCTTCCATCTCACTTTCCAAAAACACCCACTTGCCGCTATCACTTAGCTCCTTCATGAAAATATCTAATGTTCTTCTTGAACCTTTCCATATACCAAGACAGTCATCTACGTACCTGCAAAACAGCAACAGTCTGTTCTTTCCTTACTCCGTCACTATCTTTTCCCAATCGTTGATCAACAAATCTGCTATCACTGGGCTATCTCTGCACTTATTCAAGTATATTTACAGAAAACAACTAGAACCATTTTCTCCTTTCCCTCACAACTCATTCCCAAATACCGCAAGGAGTTTCAAAATTTGGGCAGACTATGGGTCGAGTAGCTTAATAAATCCTACATGTTTCTGAAGTTTAGACATTGCCAACATATTTGATCTTGAAATGTGCAATTTCGAGGGAATACTGACTCATTCACTCACTAAAAAAAACTTAAAATTTGGTACAAAAGTGGGGCCTACCATACAATTAGAGGGGGAAATATTAAAATTGCATATTTGAAACCCAAAACGGTCGGTGCAAAAGGGGGCGTAAGGCCGTGAGTCTACGGGATGACTCCCAGGATACACTTTTAGTGTGGAAGAGGAAAGGAAAATGAAATATATGAGTACACCATCAAGAAATGAGAAAGGAGACCTATGTTTTGGGATATATTCGGGACATGGATCATCATTTTGGATCAAGAAAATTATTTTTATTAGGAAAAAGGCCATGTTGCATATCTAATGAGACTAGAGTTTCGTCAAAAATACATTCAGATGTGTTGTAGTTGAAAAGCTATTAACACATAAAACCAGTGTTCGATTTGTCGGAGCCAGGGATAACTCTTTTTATTTCCACCCAAACAGGTAATACGTCAAAACTTACCAGCAACCACTAGTTTTAGAATACCCCCTTCGTAATTTATAACAAATCGAATAATGCATAAAACTTAAAACCAAAGTAGCTTCTGATCCTGTGATGTGCAGCTATATGATATGTTCAATGTGTTGATATCCCTGTTGTTGAACACGGCGCCGTACGATAAAACCTGGAGAAATGTTATCCGGGCTTGAAGGATATGTTGTTAAAGGATATATTTGTTGTTGCATTATAAACTGGAAATTTGCAAGTGATGTAATGCTTCACCCTAAACGGTCTCCACAATCCATCATATAGTAGAAGGGAACTATTGGTGTAATAAAAGCGTCCCATGCAGCCCATTCTTTGCGGGCTAGTGGCAAACGTTACATTTTGCCGTCACAATTTTTAAAAGGTCTTTCGATTATCTTTGCTTAAATTTTATTATCTTGGAATGTCAGTGAATGATTTATGAGAAATTACTTTTGGACATACTAAAAATTAAAAGTTGGCAAATAAGACAATAGTTTACACCATTGTCCATAATAATTTACATTATTGTCCATCATTGTGAGTGAGTTTGAATTTTATCATCTAGAGAAATTAGTGATATCCAATCAGAAACGTAACTGAAAAGAGAACAAGTTCTTCTATACCGAAATGCTTGGCCCACAGGAGAAGTGAAACTATATTTTACCAAGTCTTTAATTATTTATTTACTATAACTTTATATATATAAAAAAAGTATTCGAATTGCTACTGTCTTGTTCAAACTTGGCCAGACTTTCCGTCATTATACAAAAATATTAGTCAGTAAATGGTGTATGGAGATGGACTGCCAAATTTGAATAAGTCAGCAACAATGCTTGGGACTCCGTACAGGCTGTTGTGATCTAAATATAACATAAATATTTTAAAGGACATCGAAAGCACCATACTGATCTGTATGGTCAAGTGTTTTGGCCTTGTAAGATTCACAAGTTACTCAATTCTCACTATAAAATTTAAGAATTGTCTAAGCACTAAATAAAAGTCAAGTTTGGGTTATCATTTTCATTGCATTCCTAACCAGCCTGCCATCTTAAAGTTCAAGTAGTTGAAGAGGGGAAGAAGGTCTCTTAAGTACGTAATTACTAGAAGAAGGGGAGAAGATCGCTCAAGTACGTTAATTACTAGAAAAAGGGGAAAAGATCCCTCGTACCACTTTCAAACAACAAAATCCATGTGCGTCTAAACCAATACTTGAAATCTCTCTAAAAGACGATCGTTTCTTCAACATAAAGGACCTGTTGGATGGATTTCATGGTTTTGTTCGTCAAATTTAGAAGAATGCAAAGAAACATAAATCCTGAGATGTTAACTTTAGAAGTTGGTACAAAGAAAAAGCGATCCTTCTCCCCACAACACCACAACCATCAGTGGTCTCAATCGCCTCAAACGCCAGCCAAAAACAATTTTGAAAGTTGAAATTTCTGTTTTCTATAAACTCAGTTATGTTCTATTGTAAACAAGGGTGTCTAAACCACTAGTGACGAAGCTATCCTCCGATTACATAGTCGATGATGTGCTTCTGAAATTAGTGTATGTAACAGTAATTCTTCGTGGCGCGTGCTCGTGTATTTTTTTCAGAGATTTCAAAAAGCGGTTCTATCAGCAGTTTATGATCTCAATGATAAGTTATATTTTATTTTGTCAATTATTTGTAATTAATTGAATTATAATATTGTTTGACAACATTTATTCCTATTGCCTGATTTTAGAAGGGAAAAGATGTATCTAGATATATCTTATTTAATGAATAATATATTGAATTATTAGTAGAGCTTCAAGAAATTCTCTATGACTCCAGACTCTGATTATTTCATTAAATCTAAATAGAACTTGTTAACTTGAATATCATAAAAAATGCGTGTTCTTGCGCCTTTTCGAGATGTACTTAGTTAAAGGTATTAAAATGCTGCGATAACTCAGCTACTTATCTATATATTCAAAAAATCTATTTAATTTCAATAAATAGGACAAATGTCGCTACAGCGAAGACAAATTTAACTAAATATGAAATGTTTAACGTGCCTCTTCAAAATTTACATGAATTGTTAAGCCCTTTCACTTCGAAATTTCAGAATTACGAAAATTAGAGCTTAATGTAGATCAACCAAGGCTGATGGAATTGTAAATATAAATTATAAGAATACCACAAGAAAGTTTTTGACCATACAGATAAGGCTAAATAAAGACAGAAGACCGTAGCCAACGTTTCGACAGTATTTTGAAAACAATATCAAGTGCTTTCTAATTTAATTGCTCCGCCTTTTACGAACATGCAAGGAAAACGGCATATAATAAATAAATAAATCATATTCAATCCACTAGTGGATGAGACCTCTCCCCGAAGGGAGGAGTTGGTATACTGCTCCCACGCTGACCAGATGGATATATATATTGTTGAATGGTAATTAACACCCAATGCATAAGGTAATTAGTTGTAAATAGACTCTTATTTATTTGAGTAAAGAACCCAAACTCCCATCTATTCAATGAAAAGAACTGAAAAGTGTTTCTAATCATCTTTCTGTTAAAACAATATTTCTTTCTCATCTCTGAGTATTTAGACCAGACAAAAAGAGAGTAATATTTAAGAGTGAATACCGGAGATTTTCAGACAAGGACAACAGACAATATCTCGTTACACATACACGCGTTTCCAAATTCTTGCAAGACTATGTATTCATTAATCAGTAGTATCGAGTTTCAGAGGAGACATGAAGTTGCCAAAAACTTTGGACATCCAAAGGTCAAGAAAATTCATCAGTTCTCAGATTTCCACTTGCTTGCATTCTCCTAACAAGAGAGAGAGAGAGAGAGAGAGAGAGAGAGAGAGAGAGAGAGAGAGAGAGAGGACAGAGTTCAGTTAACACCCACTTAATTTCTATTAGATGAAATTCAGGGGTACTTTTCTCCTATTCGCAGAAATAAGAACATTTTCTATTGGCAAGCAATATTCCGTAAGTGACATGCAGTAGTTTGCAGCTATATAAACTGAATACTTGACACCATCATCATGGACAGAAGCCTACATATAGAGTACTGAAGTAGTGGTCAGTAGCTCTGTTAACGAACATCGAAGAAGCCCCTATCTTCTCCTGCTCTGTCGTCTATCGGAGTAAGAGAGAAAAGTCTAACAGCCAGGGGCTGTTCAAGTTGAGAAGAAGAAACGACGGTCCTTGTCTCAAAAGGCCGTTGACATTAAGAAGTACGATCTAGATTTGAACCAAAGTCAAGATCTTCGCCGCAGCTCTCAAGGTTCATCGCCGCAGCTGTCCAGGTTCATCGTCGCAGCTATTAAGGTTCATCGCCGCTCTTCCATAGGTATGTGAGTGGGTTCATTTACGTCATGCGTCCGTCATTCATTATTCTGATGCTCTCTACGTTCCGTCATTTGTGTGTTAGTATTTTGTACATAAATGCATGGGTGTTATTGTCATCGTCATCCATGCAATCTTAGTAGGTTCTCACCTTAAAACCCCAATACATTGTCATCTTGTTGGGTGTCACGGGCTAATGCCAGATACTACAATGTCCACTAATAACTCTAGTTCATGATGACAGCACCCAACATAGAATCTCTAGATGAAAACTACACCGTCACAGGAATTAATCACAATCGGCGGTGAAGGAAGTATTTTCCAACTAGTTCCGAGGTCTGATCCCACCATCCATTCGTAAGTGTTCTTTCTCTGTTACCGAAAGTGCAATCGTAACAAATTTCAGGTAAGCTACGCTCCGTATTCAAAATAGTTTCTCAGCGTTTTGAGAAATTTACTATATATATATATTAACATTTACCTGTACGTAGTATTCTAATTCAATAGTTTATCTCAGTCTTGTGTCGGAAATTTAAGGTGCACGATAAGATAAGAAGTAATCAATCTTCTGAAATTAGAATACGGCCTACGTTTATCGTATGCATTACTATTGTTGTAGTGTGTACGGACAGCATATCGGTTCTAGTCATATTCGCGTAGAGTAAGCAAAACTGTATTGTCGTATAGACGCTGGTTGCGTGTGAACAGCACTTGCGAGAAAAAACAATTGAAAGTTCAGATGGTGAACGGACGCTGTAGTATGACGACGTATATTAATGACAGTGCGAACAATATGGAAATATATATAAGTATTCCTGACGTAATTGAGGAAGAATTTTATGTTAATAGTCACAGGGAGTATCAATTACGATATTCAAATCATAGAGAAGAAAAGATATATCACGGTGATAATTGATATATCATATATCAATAACATTTATAGTGAAGCTGTTATCATTTGACCTAGGCTGTGCAAGAGACAGAGAAAAGGCCTGTCTACTGCATACTAATTTCACCTCTTGGAGTTAATATCTGCATTCACAAATATAGTGCTTTTGATTCGTTTGAAGATGTTAACTGCCTTCGCTGAATAAAGTTAAATATTTAGAAATCCATTTATTATATGAACGAGCAATCGAAACGTTCCAATAATAAGTGATTCGGGTGAAATACTAGGAAAGTGCGAGAAAGGAAATTAACATAGTACATGCATATGTGATTCTTACGAAGGCTGAAGGACACATATAATCTAATTACAAAAATACGTTACTTCAAAAATTGCTAACAAAATTTAATAGTAGCTGAGGTTAGGGACATAAAGCTTGGGCAAAGCTTGTTTGTTGGTATAATTTATACATAAGAATATCTTGAGTTACAAGATATTCCGGAATGCTGTTAAATTTAACAAAAGCTGAATGCGTTGAGACATATATTCTGTCATTTTTCATATCTAACGAAATAACTCCGATATTGCATAGAATCAAATAGGAGGTGCACCTGCCTAGGTATTTGTTCACTGTATAAGTTAGAAATATATTTGTCTCGAGATCAAATAAATTTCTGTACCCAACAGTGCATGCTTGTAAATGTATATTCCATTGTTGCATGTTAAGTTAAGTAATCACAGTAAGAATTCTGAAATTGTATTTATACAAAGGTAAACGTAACATTGATTGCAATATATTGCCCGTCAGGGTACTCCCTCCCTCCCATCCTATCTCTATGTCTTTCGTATTTTATATCTGTGGAATAAATAAAGGAATTACGTTTTGACAGAACCGGGGACTTTAAAATCGTGGGGTTGAAGAGCTGCTGTGTGTACCATAAAGAAGGACGATTTGTGCGTTGTCGAACTGCATGGTATAGTTGCACAAATTCTTTATAAGGAATTATTCATATACATCTGAGAATACTAAGATTTTGAAGCTAAGACCAGTGACCCAGTATACGTAATATTCCCGGCATCTAGTTCCAAAAGTGGAATCACTGATTACCAAATAAGATTCGTAAAGTCAACTAGCTCTACCTCATTTTAAGGTAACCATAATTATATCGTAACAGTTCAAAGTGAAGAAGAAAAACACATCACAGTGTTCTTATTTAATAATTTATTCCTCAAGCAGAAAGAATATTTCTATTTTTGTCTTAAAGGTATTTTAACTGAATTCATGATAAAAAAAATGCACTAAACTAAAATATTTTAACTAGGTTTGAAAGTAATTGGGACCACTGTGCCTCTCTCTCTAAGCGCGTTTCCAGGATGGTTGCAACTACACACGGTTCTCCAGATGTTTAAAGAAAAGAAGTAATTTTTTGCCAATGAGAGTGCAATAAACGTAAAAAAATGAACAAAAATAGACAACTTTGGAATTATATAGAAACGGTAGAATGATTATGTCATTGAGCAGGAATTTATCCAGATCTAGTTCAAATTCGTACTCGCTAAAACATAGGAAATGAAATTAATAAGATTTCTTAGAATCAGGTACACTGTTACTTTCCTTAAGAGTAATTGGAATCATTCGTGTATTCTATAAGTAAAATAAGATCGATTTTATGTCCATTTTCTTTTAGATAGTTTTTTTGATTTAAGGAATCGATTTGTGCGCTGATTTCGCTATTTTAAAATCACACGGTGGTATTTAATGATATTTCAACCTGATTAACTTTCAGTTGTTAATTGTTAATATTCAGCTTAGGAAATTATTCATACGTTCTATTTCTAAGCAGTAGATTAGGTCACTATTTTGGTGAGAATAAATTACACACTGGATCTTTAATCTAATGATGAAGTTAGGCTGTAAAGGTTAGGTAAAGGCTATAACCATATCTTCCTGCACAATACACATAACTACAGAAAGAAATACTTCCATTCTCCGGAGGTTAATGTTGATCAAAAGACAAGTCCAGTTAAAGCTGGAAATGGTAACCAAAATAGGTTTTCAGCATATCAAATTGCTTCCCCAAAAAAGTCTGTTTGCGACCCAAATTGACCGAATTATTAGGAAGCCCACCTACCCTGTACGTGATCTCGAGTTTAAACCTAGTGAGAGTGCATTGAAATCAGTGGTTTAGAGCTCGCTCAAAGCAAAGCTGGAGATCTCGTTATTAGAAACTTCCAAGTATGTTTAAGACTCTAGTAACAATTTAAATAAACAAAGCGTTAATTTGTATAAATTTTATTGAAATTGTATATACATTTCGTACATTTCATGTCACTAACTTACACTGAAATTATGTGATTGAAAAAGCATTATTGTATCAAACTTGTTTTATAATTTGTAGGTTTCAAATTACGTCTTCAAGTGATCAACAGACTACAAAAATACTGAAGAATTGTGACATACAGTTTGAAGGAAATCTGAATGTTAAAAAAATAATTATTAATTAAATCTAGTTATTCTACAAGCAATATTGAAAGGAAAACTTCAATATGAAATTTTTTCGCCTATTCAGAACTTCTAATACTCATTCAGATTATTACGTCAGCGATTGCCGTAATCCATCGCTTACATATCAATCTGCGAAATCGTCAGTGATCGCCTTAACACGAAAATCAAACGAAATCACTTTAACAACAACCATGAAAAAGAAAAGAAAAATCCGTCTTCCGTTTCATTTTATGAGAAAGAAGAGGGTAAGAAACCATGAAAACTTATTGAATGAGGCCAAGACATACGTAACTAGTTGTATTAATCGCAGAGATAGAAACCATACACATCAAGAATCAACAGAACTCTCTGGTTTAACATGTATTCAGCAACTTCCTGGAGGGGCTTTAAACAAATTGTCCTTTTTCCGACAGAAGAAAAATACATTATATGATTTTATATTGACTACAGAACCAGAACTGTCAAAAAATATCGAATCAACTAGTGATAATCAGAATCAACCTGAAGCTGAACAACTTTTAGCAACCGAAGATAAGAGGAACAACTCGGAACTAACTTCTGAAGATTTCAGAAATATTTTTCATCCATTTTTGGTATACACTTCAAATGTGGTTGAAAGAAATGATACTTTCAAACAATGTTATCAGGATCTCTTTCAACACGTGGCAGAGAACTGTAATGTAAACAAAGTGTACAATAGTGCACAAAGCAGTAACCAGAATTCTGGAGGAATATTTGTATTAAGACCTGAAAGAGAGATGATGGGAGAAGATTATGGTGTTAATGAACAAATAAGAAGACTTGAACGAGTAGGAGAGTGTGAAGGACCACACGTTGGTTGCTACGTATCTTTACCTCCATCACGCTTCGAATCCAACGGAAATTCCGAAATAAAATTAAGCAATGACGGTATATGTCCTGAAGAATGGGACATTTGTCACTGCAAACCTTGTAGAAATTGCAACTGTGATGAAATTGAGGATATGCCATATCACGCGAAGATAAGACTTGCTTTTGAAGATGTAATGGCCTACATGAAGACGTGTTCATTTTGTCAGGCAATGATAGATGTACTGAAAGCTATATTCGCCCCAAGAATTAATAAACGTCAATTTCCAGAAGGTAAGTATGCTCACAGTTTGGTCGCTCAATCACAGTATCAGTGTCCTGTTTCTAAACGTCGCTCCAATCAATGCACGTGCTCTTTATGTTTAAAATCTACATACTATGCGCAAGATGTAAATGGTAGACGGGTTCGTTTTACGAGGAGTTGTTGTAGAAGGAAAGCACAATCTGAACCGTCAATCACATACCTTGAATCAGAGGTAATGCCAGAGCCGTCAGTTATATATTATGAACCATCAGTAGGTGCACAAACATCCATTACAAATTTTGCACGATACATAGGAGCACAAACATCAACTACAGATATTGACACTCAACAAAACCTCGAGGAACCACCCGAAGAGACCATTTTAGATCTAAGCTCATTTAGAAAAAAATTACCTGAAGGAAACAGAAAATCCCTTGTAATTGACAAAGTTATTAGTACACGAGCTATAGGACCAGACAAGAGAGGTATAGAAGTGAAGAAAGTTCGCATTGAAAAGAAATTAGAACAAATTCCAGGAGATGGCGACTCAAAAGGTATGAGAAAATCTAACAGAGTCATTTTTGAAGATACCCAAACACTACCCCCTCCTGGAGCTCCAAGATCAGAATACAGCGCAGGCAAAAAGAAAAAGTACGCAATTCAAGATATTCAAATAAACCGTCACCCAGAACTGAATGTTGCTCCTGGAAGAATAACTAAGTTTGAAAAGGGTTTGAGTGATGGAAAAAGTAGAAGAAGTTTAGCCGAAGAGAAAGGTCTTTTACAAGATTCTGCAGGAAAAGTAGCGAAAGTGAAGACACTAATATTTGAAAAAGATCAGTACCCAGCCTTAGCTCAAGGTAAAAAGATAGGAAAAAGCAAGCAGGTTACGTTTCTTGAAGACAGACCAAATGCAAAACCAAAAGCTTTTAGTTACGCGGAGACAAAGACCGAAAGAGAGCCTATGGAAAAGTATTACTTTGAAGACGGGAAAGAGAACAGGATAAAGGTCAAAGAACCGTATTTCGTTGAAGATAGGGCAGAGGAAATGAAAGACAAAACGTCCGAAGAAGAGCCTAAAAAAGTGCATTTCGTAAGTGATATAGTAGAGAAAAAGAAAAAGAGAAAGAGAAGGAGAAGGTCTTCCAAGACGTATTTTGAACTTTCTGGTGGTAGAACATTTAGTGATGTTATGCATCCTTCGATAGAATCTCTTGAAAGTGAGACTGAATTGTATTCTCTCGTTTATTTGTGTGATGAAAGTACTCAATATGCGTCGAACGATTTTATGGATAGCAGCATAAAGAATGTTGCAGACGCATATCTTCAAACAGACTTCGCACCAAATAACCAAACGAAAGCTATCACTAACAGATCCAATTCTATTATTCAAAATTCACAAAGCTCTTTCGGACATCAGGAATACGAAGAAGGAATGCATGCAAATGAAAGTGAACATCAATCAGTAAAAACAGAAAATAGAGTCTTATCAAGTGAGAAACATGAAGATTCATACATACCTAGTGCTGAAAACATTTATGTGTTATATAGCTCAACGTCGTTTAAAGGGGAAACATATTGTAATCCCTTCAAGAACGCAGAACATGTTAGTCATAAATGTATACAAACAGGAGACAATCAAGCTGATGCTGATAAAATGAATTGTGGTGGAGTAAAGCAAAACAAGCAAAATCAAAAAATGAGAAGTCATTTTGAAACCCATAAAGAAGATATTGGTAACAATTCTGCCACACCTTCAATACACAATAGTGTTACAAATCAATCAAAAAACAAGATTAATTTTGAAACAACATCAAATAGTGAAATAAATCTAGAACAAACTCACGAAAGAATTACTTCGTCTTACACAACTGAACGATATGCATCGAAAATGGTTCAAACTGACAATTATGACAAAAATAATCGTAAACTCTCAAATGAACATATTGAATATTGTAAATGTTGTATGTGTTCTCAGAATAAGGAGCAGAATATATTTCCTTGTAGACTGAACGAAAAAGTTCAAGACTGGGATAATAAATATCTACCTAGCAACAACTGTTCAAATGAAAACATGGATAAAACTTCACGCTATTTTCAGTCCCAGCAAACTTGTTATTTAAACAATCAGGCATCAGATGAAGACATTTGTTATTGCATGTTAAGGAATGGAAATAGATATAAAACAAACAACACAAATGACAGCAATAAAGACGTTACATGTCTTCGATATGATTATGACAATAGTAACGATGCAGATTTCCAAACTTTGGATATCCCTGGTACAAGTTACAGCCTCAAGGATAAGTATTCCATGCCTTATAACATGAAAGTGGGCGGATATAGGAGTAGAACAAATGATTCATGCTTATTGTTAAAAGATTCGAATGGGTATGATAGGGAATGCGTTAGTAGGGAACACAAGAACCGTGAAAGTCTTAGGAAGAACAAATCATGTATGACTGACAAAGATAATTGCAATTTAAGTGATACTTCGTCAGAAGAATTGAAGGAAGATACTTGTCAGCCGGTTTCTTCAGTTAACGAAAATTATTGGGTACAGTTTGTAACTCTTGACAACCATCCAGCAAAGTTCATTTTGAGGAAGATTTTTGAAAATTGTTTCAAGAGAAAAGGAAAGGCAAGTATTGTTCCTAATTTGAAGAAAGGACATCTTCCAAACTATGATGCTATGCCATGTTTTGTAAAGAATAGTGCAAATTGTTTTCCTTCTGGTCGTTTACCGACTGCTGCATCTCATACACCATTAGTGCACCCAATGCCCAATACGGGCTCCAGTAACCAAACAAATAATTTATTTAACAAAAGGCTGAGTGATTTGCAGTCTAAGAAATTGCATGCTTGCATAAGTAAGAACTGTCAGATGTCAGCATCCGCGAATAAATTATTGCCTGTATCAAGCAGAATTCATCAAAGAGAACGGACAACACGTAACAAGAACCTCACTCCAAGCTTCAAAAATACAAATGGTTGGAGAAAAAAGGGAAAATATAAAGGTTGCCGTATGCATGTTCTTCAGGATAAAGCGACCAGCACTAATTCGTTAGTTGAAATGTTTAAAGATTCAACAAAACGTAAGTCTAATATGTGCGACAATGATAAAATGCGCTCTAGTTCTCAGAATAAAACATGTGGATGTACTCATTCAGTTGGTAGGTTTGGAACTATTAAGACAAGGAGACGTTGTGACTCTATTTTTGCACACAAGAATAGCGATTTTAAGCATAACACTGTTGTAACTATGAATGAGCATCGAAACAAAATGGGAAAACTTCAGCATGGAAATATACCGCAGCAGAAGTCTAAACTAAAACAAATGAATAAAATATCTCCAGGCTCAACTTGTGGTTTTGGTTTTGAAGGCAGAAACAGGGAAGTAAATAACAAAATATCATCTCAATGTCATTATTTACCAAATACAAGAAAAGAGAATAATGTCCACTGCTCCTCCAAAAGACCTGCTTTAACCAAATGCAGAAACAATACAAATCATTTGGAACATACCTCTAAGTTTTACTTTGAGGAAAACAAACGAAACAGGTATCACCGAGAGCACATGGATTGTAAGACTTGTTCTACACAACATGGACAATCAAGATCAGAGTTACATTTTAAGCCAAAACGTTTAGTACATAATCATGTTTTCCGAGAACAAGACCAGCTCTTTAATATAAAGAATAAGAGGACCCAAATGGCAGGACAACCTAAAACTAAGAAACATGTAAGTGACAAATATGACCTTGATGTAAAAGGACAACACATTTCAGTTTCAAATCGATCTATTAGAAATTTCTCTAAGACTGGAAACTTACACCGTTCCTGCAGTAACAGATTGGATGAAGATTGTGTTGTTGGATTTATTGTGTTTCATAAGAAACATTGCACTGAAGGCTGTAAGAAAGCTGAAAGCTGTTGTCAAGGCTCAAAATTTGTCCAATCTATCAAGAAAAAAATTAAACAGAAGTAATTGTAATAAACTAATCGTGTGACTGTATATTATACATGAGGACTAATTATTTATAAAAAGTAAACAGGGGAATCTTGAACTTATGTAAGTGCAAAGAAGAAAGTGTGTTAATAAATGAATTAGAAGGGTACAGTGTCATATCTAACGAATTGTTGTTTGTGTATAAAATTATATTGTAAAACTGATGTTACAATATCCATGAAATATGATCTACCGTTTCAGAAACGGGATAAAAAAAATATGTATGAAGTTTTGTGTATTGTAGAAGTTAATAAAATGTTCATAATCCATCGTTGTATGTTTTCGAATTTTGATTTTTAGAATTTTTATTTCTTGAGGTTTGTTATAAATAAATTTTGTACTAAATCTTGTACTTTTTATCCTGATGATAATACTTTGTCTTCTGCCCAGAGCCAGGTTTACTAGTAGTTCGTCATTGTCGTCCATTGGATGAACATGACCTTTGAAGAATGCAACCTATATATATTTCGAGATATAATCTCATTTTCAATTAGAAAAAAAAAACAACAGGATACAGCCTTACATGTCATCAAACAGATCGAATATTACTACTTTATCTATTCAAGTTTTACCTTGTACCTAGTTTTATCTAGATGTGAGAAATTTACCCTCAATTTTTTGTATGATCAATCTATCATCCTGTATATGTAAAGGGCGATAGATTATTAAGTGCAAGAATTTCCGGACATTAAAAAAAAAAAAAAAAAAATGTACATAAAATAATTATTTTACTCTAAATCAGAAAAGATACACTTAAGTAGACTCTAGTTTTCAGGGGTTAGTTTGCATCAATACGGTGGATATTAGGAGTTAAACCGTGATGTCATAGAGTTGCTAGTTTTGCCAATCTGGTATAAAGGTTTTTCAAACGGGACTAGGTCAGTTTATTAGATATCTGGGATTCCTAGTGATAAAAAAATATTACAAGTGAAGTATATAATGCAGTATTAGATGTGAACCGTAAAAATTATACCACATTAAATGTAAAAAATCGACATTTAATGTGCTGCTGCATGAAACACTGCGTTCTGTGCTTGACATATGATTTTTATCATTACTATAGGATACCAAATATTCAATATGTTCTTTTAATTTCAGTTTTAGGGCTGTCTTTGATTAATTAAAACAAATGAAAACACATATCAATCAGATACACTCCTTTTTATTCTAGAACATTTCTATCCTGTTGATCTGAGTCCAAAATATCTGAAGGCCATAAACATAATTCAATTCAATTCTCATATACAGTTGCTCACTTTATTATTAGATCACTTTTCATTTTTTAGAAACTCTAGTTTCGCACTACTAGACAAAATAGCAGAAAGAGCAACTGGGATGACGCTAGACAATAAACTACTAAATTACATTCTAATTATCTTCATTCTCTTATAATTTTGTATTTTATTTAACCCTCCTTGTTGTTCCTTGGGATGGATTACAAGCGATTCTGAAAGCTAGGGACTTTTCATTTCACGAGGAATGAGGTTATTAATGATTCGCAAGGTAAGCGTTCTTTTTCATAATTTGTTCTTTGTATCTGTAATAATAGACTCTTAACCGATTACCGGTTAGGTATCTACGGACCTAGGGTATACTTGAGGAAAGATATCAAATCGTTAACTCCAAAATTCTGCATGTCAATCGGAAGTGCCCTTTTCTTCAAGTTTTACCAAACTACGAAGAAAACGAGTATTGATCTTGTTTGAAAGCTCAAACGGATTTGATTTCTAGACGTAATGCAACTAATAGTTTTTATGTTTAGGGTATACGATGCGTTTGAAATCAATGTGTTCCACTTTTAGCGATTTTGAGATATTGACTAAATTCTTACGAAACTTCGTGCACTGAATTCGATACTCCAAGTGTTTGGTTTCAAAAATGAACAGAAAGAGTCGAAAATTGGATTTAAATATGGCGTTTGGGATCAAAATCTTGACAGCTTCACCAATGGTTTGGTTTCAAGGTTAGACAACTCCACTAACAGCCAATGAGATAGAACGAAATCAATATGACAACAGTTTAACACTTCATGAGTTTATGCTGTTATTGTCCATTTGTGTGTCAATAATATTTGAATGTGTGGATTCAAGTCTTAATCCTTGAGTTATGCACGTAGTGGACTGTTGATTTAATACAAGTATATCCTGTAGATAATATTTACGTTTTTAGGAATAAAGACAAAAATATAAAACGGAACACACAGCGTAAAAAAACTTAGAATTGAAAATTTGGTCAATATTGTTTTAGACTGGAAGTTGGCGATCGAGATTAACTGTTCCCTCCGCTCCCTAACTTCATATATTCATTAATTGTTTAAAGACATCGATCAGTCCAGTATGGCTTTTTCAGGTGAAGAAAAAGGAAAAGTGACAGTTAATGTTCGAGTGTGTCAAATGAGTTTTATAAGATCCTTTGCTGTTTGTAACCTTTTCAAAATGCGTAGAAGTAGCAGCTATATAAGATTCTAGATATTTGTTGGTGAAGCAAGTAGAATGAACCATAATAATCTTTTGATTAAACTGTGTACCTTCGTTTACGAAGCACTAGCCTATTATTAAACTAAGCGACACGTAAATGGAACACAACATTCCAACAGTTCTACCAACATCAATATTTCACGAACAGCAATAAAACTTGGAAGGAATATAAAGAAGTTTTAAGGTATTCTTTGCAATGATGTGTGTAATAAGGCAGCCGTATAAGTGTTTTAGCTCAATCGTCAATAAATGTATGGTTGAATAGTTGCGTGCTTTGCTTGCGATTTGGCTGAATATCCAATTGAAACACACGCTTAAGTATTTATACTGGTTATTCATAGAAATCGCCACCAAAGAAATCGCTCGTACATGAAAAGCCGACAATAAGAGAAATCAAACGACCTGAAGAGATGAAGAGAATTAATTATACTAGCATTGAAGAGCCTGTTAATATCGAAAATAGCACAAACTGTAAACCACCTTGTGATGCATTTTATTCTTAAAATATAGTTTGTCTGAGATGGAACGTGGCAATGATTTCCATCTAGAGTTCCTTTTAAGTTGATTCTACTTCAGTGGAACGACAAATTGTTTAATTTTTGTATTACCCACACAGCACGGATATATATTTCCACTATATGCCTGGAGCATTTCAGAAACTTCTGCTCCGTACATGAATTATACGTGGAATATGCCAATATACGCCTTGGAAAGATTTTGGATTTTAGCTTTCAAAGTTCTACACATTTTTTATCCTTACAGTATTAAAATACCGGTATACGTACGAATCTATCTTGCACCTTGTAATTATGTTGTGCTGATTATCACCGTATGAACAAGTCACATTCGAAATAAAGATTCAAACTGACAAGAAAAAGATTTAAGAAAAGAGTTGTATTAGTCTGTTAGATTTGTGTGTGTGTGTGTGGGGGGGGGGAGGGGATTATATAGTAAATCATTAATATATATTTTATGAAATATTTGCTTTTTATACGTCGTCATGTAGTACATATTGAAATGAAAAACTTACGTATTTCTGTTCTTTACTTATATATATAGATAAGTATATTCTTCCATAAAGGCAATATTTTCGACAAGTGGTGTGCAAGTGTGAGATAGCTACACCGTACATCATTACTTGACATCAGGAACTACAAAATAATGATGACTTGAGCTTATATCTGATAAGCTTATTATTTCTGCAAAGAAGATTCGTGATCTTTTTCTTTGTCTTCAATCAACTGCTATTTGGGACGCCAAATCACCTTGTTATTGATAGCTCTGAAGGGTTAGGTTACTTCTGGCCTTTATTATGGTATTTCTAGTAAATTTACGGGAGTTGATCTACGAATCACCAGCGAGAACATGTTAGCTGGGAGCAAACATAGATTAGCTCTATCGACCACTTTTACATTTCACGGATGAGTTGTACGGAATGTTGAGCAAGCTATTATAACTTCGTATGAAATATTCCACCCAAATTTCTTCATTACATTAAGCACCACATTCCTGAAGACACCATATTCCTAATGTTCCAAGAATATTAGGAGTTGAAAATGGAATATTCCTGGAACATACTCTTCTATGAGACTTAATTCAAAAATACTACATTCATTTACTGTGAGTTTTGTGAAATGAACATTTTAAATACTGAATTTCAACTGCACTCAACTAAATACTGAAACTCAACTGCACATTACTTATTTCTGCATCAGTTTCTAACTAACCAAAAATGTATTCAATAACATGATTGTTGAATATTACTACAGCAACTCAAGTGTAGTTATTCCATTATTTTATTTTGATTTTTTTAAGTCATAGAACAAAGAACAACGTATATCAAACGATAATTTTGTGAAAGATGGGGATCAGAAATCTAAAATCATTTGTTGTCAGTGCCTATTCAAGTGAAGTCACGTAATTCAATAGTTTCCTCAAAGTGAGTTGAATATAATTTTATCCACTTCTATTAGATTGTCATACCTAACGTTGTTCTGCAATTGTATTCAGCTAACAAGGAGAACGTACAACGTTTTCCTCACCGATTTCGTTCAAATTTTGTCATATACTTATCGGGGAGTAAATATTTTTCACAAATTGGTTCATCATATGAAGTAGTTTTAGAGAAAATTGAGTGAGTGATTTTCTTGCTCCATAGCACGTTGTACGAAGTACATTTTGTTCGTGAAAGCGGCTGGCTCACATTCAGTACGTCGCGTTTCAAACCTCCTAAGAGACTTTATTTGTTCATTTCTGTTATTTCCACAGTACTGAAAGCAAAATGTATTTAGTGCCTATTAGTGCTTATTAGTTATGTTCTGAAGGTACCAAGGTGTTGATTACCAACCATATTATTCAGCGGAAGTAGCTATGCATAATCCTGGATGATACTTTTCATAGATAACAACAGATGCGATAAATATGTTTATATCTTGTGCAATGTACAAGCCATACCTTCACATTCAAAGAGTCTTTTTTTAAATCTCCAGTTGAAAAACATTCTTGATCGACATTAAGGAAGACTTTCCTTTTTTCATTTTCATGCATACCAGCAGGGACGAAGATATGGGGGTATTGGGGGAGTCTCCCCCAAAGCCTGCTGAAATGGTAAATTCAAGATAGCTATATATTAAAAATTGTAGCTGTTTTCACCGTTATAAAATGAAATTTAAAGTATTAGTAATGATAATGTTAAGATAATATATCTGTTTATCTAATAGAAGTTGGCAAAATTCATAATTATATACGACCTACTGTTACATTATGAAATTTAAGAAAATAAGGACATACAAGTGCAATTTGCCAACCGTATAGAAATATTTTTAAAACACATTTCAATATTATGCAAGTTACTATCTTTTATGGATAACAGGCGCTTTTACCGACTTTCGTGATTAGTTGGCAAGCATAATATAGTGTATACTTAAAAACATTAAGTATTTTTAATAATTTCTGGGCTAATTCCATCACCATCACCACTGCCTTTCACTCAGTGTCTTATCTCTGAATTTCACCAACAGTGTATCGTGAAGATTGATTTTGATTTGAAAGTTGGTGTGATTTAGCTCGACATTTAATTTAACATAGACGGAATCTTGGGAGGGAATTACTTTGAAATTACAATGTAGTGAAAGGATATCTTCCGAATGGTTCTATACCCCAACTGAAACTATAGTTGCAATCACTATTCCATTCCACTCTCGTTCAGTTTTCTTTTATAAATGAATGGTAGGCCTACTGCAAATAAAGAAAACAGTACTATCACGCACCCTGGTTTACTGTGTAGTTATTTCCTCGTATTCAAAAGATGTAGCCATATTACACGAAATTTCAAGAGAAAATATTGTGGAAAGGGAATCAGTGAAAATATTCTTTTAAAATCATTTTCTTGAACTGAACGAATGGTGGTTGATATTAATTTAAGTGAATCGTTCTTACTTGACACTTTCACAACTTTAGTTTACATCGCTTTTAATTTGAATAAGGAGTAATGAACTTTAGAGCTTGATATATCCTAGCATTTAAACGGTAGAGCTGAGGCTACATCTTTACAGATTTCAAACCTGCTCTTTCCGAAAATGGCTATTCCAAAATTGCGCAATGAGTGCGCATGGGATTGTCTAAAGGAAGTAAAGAATTCGGCAAAGGGAATCTGCTTGAGATATCGACTTGTCGCAAACGAATGATTGTTAACGGCTGGAAAGTCCCATCATGCTTATTTCGACCCATCTTTACTTCAGAGAATATCTGGGAATCTCTTACTTCCTTCGGGAAATCGTTTTCACACACAGCGCACAATTTTCTGTTCTTGGAAAGAGCAGGTTTCTAAAGTTAATGTCTTTGGTTATATTATCCAGCTTTAGCTCTACAGTTTATGGTATTGGCATGGGTGCATTTACTGGGGGGGCGGGGCATTGCCCCCCAGACATTTCAGGACTAAGGAGAGTGACCCTGTGGGGCAATTACTTTAAGGGTGGAAACTATTCCGGGAGTTTTCATAGTC
>JAGDQP010008385.1:32526-63181 GCA_022664845.1 Lepisma saccharinum | reverse complement strand
ACCACCAATATTTGAGGTTGAAAACTCCCGGAGTCTCTGATACTAAAACTGTTTTCAGTTTCTCCATATCATTTATACTTTTAGAGTTATTACAATTTCCTTTTTGATTGCGAGGGGTTCTTGCACTAAACCCATAAGAATACACAGAGCTACTTAAGATGGCCTCCTGACCTTAGTTTCTGCCCTGTTGCTTCGTAACTTGGTTCATATCACCTTTCGTCCTTTCCGAATGGAACGCCAAGGTCAGGTTTGCTCTTTTATCACCCAACCCTCTTCTCGTGATCCAAATAGGAGCCCTTCACTGTTTTCAATATGTATGTGCAAAACATACACACGCACACACACATAGACACTGTGAGTTCTGTACGTTGTGAGGAACAAGACAGCAAGAACTGGTGGGAGAAATGAACGCATGCGCAGTTAAGTGTGTGTTAGATCACGCGTCAGGTTTGCCAACGTCTATGCGGATTCCAGTAAAGGCATGGTATGAGTGAAAAACGCTATACATCTTTATACGATTAGCGCGGGCAGCGCCACGCACGGAATGTGCAGGAACTTAAGCTATACATTTTCTATGCACTTTTATATCAAACGGAATCCCGGATCCAATTTTACAAGTGAAGTTTTTTGAGGTACTTGGACGTTGTAGAGTACGAATAACACGGCTTTTAAAGTAAGACCCGAATACGGATCTCAGAAACACCGGGGTCTCATAATGACGGCGAACAGTAAATGTAAGTGAGTCGCAATGATAGTGGGATGTATATATATATATAAAGTTGTTGTAAAACAGCTTCCTGAAATGAGAAAAAACAGTATAGACCATCGAAGATGTACAAAGGTTTGTTTCGACGCTATAGGATTCCGAAAATGCGGGAACTCTAAAGCTTGTTAACTCCAATACCATAAAAGTACAACTGAAATGGCATGGTACCCTCAAAGACTTGAGGCCTCCTCTATCCAAAACTGCATATGAAATAAGCGCGAATAAGACGACTTTCCGTATGAGTTCAGATTGTAAACGTAATCACTGGCTTCTAACAGGGCCATGACAGTTTCTTTAACTTATAAAAAGTACAGCAAATTCGCTGACTCTATGTAAATTGTCATTGTTAATTATGCAACCACGATTTTTTTTTATTAAATTTGTTCCGCAAAGCAATCTGTTTGATATATTGATTAGCCCCCGCACCCCTAAGATTTTCGGCTGACTGGGGGCCTGCTTCGTATATGTAATAAAGGAGTTTACCCCTCTTCTTTTGTAGTTCTACAAGTGTACCAGCGTTCTGTGATTTGGGTTTTGTTCTAACTGTTTGCTGGTATTCCCGGTTAACTTTACTATTTTCTCATGTGAGGCTTTCTGTACTCATATGTTTGGCCAGGAGCTCATATGTGTGTATTAACTCCTCTCAGAGTCTGAGGTTTCAATTTTTCATTAGGTATTATTTTTCTTTTCGGTATTTTGATTTGTGTGGAACACGATTTCAACCGTTTTTGTTTTTGATTTGTGCAGTAACAATTTGTGTTAGTGGTCAGCCAGTCATGTTCATCATGGTCGGGTTCTTAGTTGACCTACGGTATACCTGTTAGTTATATCTCTTTCCATTTTCCTCTTGTCTCCCACTTGGAGGAGTTTCCCTGGTTTTTGGACTTTTCTCGTTTCCCGATTTCCTTGTTCAGATCTGGTAAGCGTTGCTTCATTAACCGGGCTCCATTGTACGTTTCCGGTCCATGTGGTCTCTAATACAATGTTTTGGTCCTAAAAACGACCGAGTTTTGTCTTTAATAACACTTTTCTCTTTCACATAGTTTATTTGTGTTGGGAATTGCATTGGCAAGCCCATGTGCATTTACAGGTTGGTATTCAGTATAGATATCTTAGAGCAGATCTAAATAGGGAACAGGTACGGATTGTTGCAGTAGCTGTGCCTCGTTTTTACAACGATTTCTTTCCACCATATCTAATGCCGCTTTTACTGCGTAATTTCAGAAAATGTTGTGAGTAAACAACAGACGGGATAACGAAGTTTCACTTGTATAGTCGTAGCCGAAGTGGGAGAAAAGTCAGCGATACATATTCCTCTTTAGCCCTATGTAGAAGGCAATCACAAAGGCATGTTTGGTTTCTCCGATTTTTTTTCATGTTGTGCGGCAGCACACTTTATGTTTGTTTCATATGTTTGGCGGGAGTACCTAGGGCATATGCTGGAATTTTTTCGTAGGCGTACGATCAGTGTAAGTGTTGCCAATTGCCTGTGAATTATGAATAAATCGGATTTTCCCGTAATATTCCATTTTCTTCTTCTTCCTCCTCTAAATATGAAGCACAATGGGAACACATGATATACCGTTCGAATCTCTGTTTTATAAGCTCTACAACGAGGTATCGTTTATGGCATTCTTATAGTTAGGGAGGGCACCAGTGACGCCAATATGAAGGCCTTTGTCTATTTAAAATTTCCCCTTCCAACACAAATTTTCCTGTCAAAGACTATTAAAGCTACCAAAATTGATTTCCGGGTTCCCATTTTCGTAATGTGGACAAAAATGGAACAAAATGGCACCCCCACTTGTCTTTACCGGGTGAAGTGGTCCACTTTCCACCTTAGCTGATAGACTACAAAGTTACAAACTATTATGCAATTTACTTTCTCCACATTTTAACCTTAACATTTCTGTGTAAAAATTATTTCTTATACTACCAGAAATTTAGATATAAAATTAAGAATAAGTTTACTAATACTAGAAAGTCTCTTTTAATAAAACCTTATTTTCATTGAACATAAAATTAATTAAAGTCCACAGAAAAGAAGATACGCTACTGCCATTTATTGTCCACCCAAGTTGCTACGTTTTATAGTGTAATGCGAAATCAATCATTTTCAGAATTTCTTCCTGCTAATAAAAAAAACATATCCAGCCATTTACAAATAAAAGGCTTAAAGAAAGAAAGCAGCATAAGCTTATATAAAAAGCATTCCTCCGGGGCTGATATTCATGGAAGCTTGTGTCCCTTAGTAAACACAAAAACAATGTGATGCTAGAGTCTAACTCTGAAGACGTTTTCAGACATTCTACCTGAAACTATATCCGGTCATTAATATAAAGTATTAATATGCAATAAATTACTTTATAACGGCAATATTAATATTTATTTTACCAGGATAACAAACAGAAGAAAGTAGCAAAAGCCTGAATGAAATGTGGTTCGACTTTGAGGGCTGATTTTCATGAAAGCTTGTGAGACACGAAAACAATGTGATGCTATAGTCTAAGTCGGAGAATGATTTCAGAGATTCTATGTGTCCTGTTCTTAAAACTTTGACGAATAAATATAGCAAGTCTCCTCCCGAGGTAAAATTTAATTTAAGAAGAACTGAATTTTTCCCAGACAAGCAATTTCAATCAGGGGTAAATTTTAAATAAAGAGGGTTCCTATATACTGAATATGTTTTTTTTCCTTATGTTTAAGATTAGAGACATCCAGACAAGTACCGTGCAAATGTCATTATGTTTCCTAAAGAAATGTCCTTAGCCCTCTTCCGAACTACCATAGATCATGTGCGACAATTCTCCAAAATATTTGTGAATTTCCAAATCGAGCACCAATGGTGCACAAGAAAGAAAAATTCGAAGAAAAAATAGTAAAATGTTTATAAAACGCTTAAAAGATGCATTACATTCAAATGTTGTTGAAATGTAAATATCTTCAACTATCGTGACTGGATATCTGTTCTCTCTTACGAACAATAAAATGCCTATCAAAGTAGTTGTATTTCATAACGCATTCGTACAGCCTTCTAATACTAAGGTAAACGAATTGAGCTATAGGATACTCCAATGCTATCTTAACTAAAATCGTCTTCAACCAAGGGTAATATATTATAATCACCCCTTAGATAAAATAAATAAGATATTTAAACATAGTGCTAAGTTAAATTTATAAATTTCTATTCCACATGGGTCTCAACAAATATTTCAACCGATTCCTTTTTACTAGGCTCTGAGTCCTAGTACTCATTTTGTACACTTTATTTACACTTCTTTTCTAACATGTGTTAAAGTTACGTAAATATCATAAAATACATTCTTAATTTAAGATTTGATATCTCTTATAAGCTTACCTTTAAAAGATCCTTCTTCTAGATAAACACAGATTTCATATATCACTGAAAATATTATTGTTTTAAACAATCTGAAAGTAGACTTAGTTCAAACTTCAGAAACAAATTTTCACTCCACTGTAGCAAGTATTCCCAAACAGAATAAAGCTAAATGATGATTTTAAAACTTCACACTAGTGTTTATATACCATATTAGAAAGTTAGAGAAAGGGACAATAAGTTTCAAATTTTTAAACCGTTCATCAGTTTGTAGGACATGGCCTCAAATTATCTATTAAAGTTATTTTCAATAGTGTTCTTAATGACTGTTAGGACCGTATTACACCGACATACCTGTATTATTTTCAAACAAGTTATTTTCTTCATTTCAAGCCGCTAGCTTTGAAGCTCGGCATCAATTTAATTTCTGTATGTATCAGAAACTTTACTTTACCGGGAACCGACTCGGAAGATTGGCGCCGAGAAGGATATCTATGTCACGTCTAGAAATGAATATCACCGCAAGCCATGTATTCTATCTGTATGATACCGTTAACCACCGAAAGAAAACAACATTGAATCACCTACTACACAAAGATATGTGCCTCGTCTACAATTGAATATTTGCGACTCCACATTATCCGTTAGAGAACTAGAATGAGGTCGGGAATAAGTTTAACTAATTATTAGCAGTAAACAACAAAAACAAAATACTATTTCCCGTCTTAAGCATAGTTCTAGTGTTATATACAATTTTGGTAAAGCTAATTTTCTTAATTTATACAGTTCCTTAAGGGAACAAACTTGGATCAATTTACTCTCAATAAACGATGTCAATCAAGCTGTTAACCACTTTTATAGTGTTTTGAATAATATTGTCGATAGTAACGTACCCAAGAGGAAAGTATTTAAAAGGCGTCGTCGCCCTTGTTGGTTTACACCGAAAATTGTTAATATTTTAAGCGAAAAAGAATACTATAGGAAACATAAGAATGAGTAAGATTATAATTTAGATAAATTTAGAGATTTACGTAAAAGATCTAAAAATCTTATCAATGAGGCATATAAATTATATATAGCTCAAGCAGAGGTAGACTTAAAGAACAATTCCAAATGCTTTTGGAACTGCCTTAATAATAAGAAAAGTCATAAGTTGGAAGTTAGTCACATGACCTATAATAATCAAACTCTTACTTCTGATTCTGCTATTGCTGACGGGTTCGCTCAATATTTTAAGAGTGTTTATTCTTCATCCTCGGCAAATTGCAATGGATGTGAATCTTCAAATTGATATGTATCGCATTGTTTGATGGTGAATTCCATATCCGAACAAGAATATTTTAATTCTCTTAAAAATCTAAAACCGTCAAAGTCATCTGGTTCAGATTTAATACCCACTTAGATTGTAAAGGGATGTGGTGAGGTGTTAAAGAAACCGTTATGTTATATTTGCAACCTCATATTGAAAACATCTGTGTATCCAGAGGCTTGGAAAATCAGCAAAGTTCGTCCTATTCTTAAGAAGGGAAACCCAATAAATATAGAAAATTATAGACCTATTTCATTAATTTCTTCTATAGCCAAAGTATTTGAGCACATTCTTTACAGACGAATATTTAATCATGTAAAACCTTATATATCAATATATCAACACGGTTTTTATCCAAAGAGGTCAATAGTTACGAATCTTCTTACTTATGTTCAATATATATCAGATACTCTCAATAATATTTTTTCTGTTGATACGATCTATACTGATTTTTCAAAAGCTTTTGATAAATTGGACCATGCTATTTTGATTAAGAAATTATCTAATTTTAGATTTTCAAGACAACTGTTGCAGTTGATCTCTTCGTATTTAAAAGACAGGAAACAATATATTGTTTACAATAATCCGAGATCCGACCTATTTGATGTTCACTCTGGCGTGCCTCAAGGATCTAAGCTTGGACCGTTATTTTTTGTATTATTTATTAATGATTTACCGACGGTTCTCAAATACTCAAACTGTTTATTGTACGCGGATGACAGCAAATTCTTTAGACAAATAAGAGTAGATGAGGATGTTTCGAAGTTACAAGCAGATTTAAACAGTTGTTATGAGTGGAGTATTCAAAATAAACTGCATTTCAATATAAATAAATGCATTTCAATTACCTTTTCTAGGAAAAATAGGCCAATTCATTTTGAATATAAGATTAATAACTTAAGTATCAAAAGAAACCAAGAGGTAAACGATTTGGGAATTCTCTTTAATAATAAACGATCTTTCAATGCACATGTAGAAGAAGTATGCAATGAGGCTTATAAACTCTTAGGATTTGTGATAAGGAACACACGAGAATTCCGCAACTTTAATGCTTTAATAATTGTATTTAATACTTTTGTGAGAAGCAAACTAGAGTATACTTCGATAATCTGGACTCCTTACTACAAGCAATTTATTAACAAAATTGAACGTATTCAAAACAAATTTCTGAGATACTTCTATTACAAGATTATTAGAATTAATTCTTATCAAGAAAGAGTGTCGTACAATATACTTTTAAAGATTTTTGGTATAAGTTCGTTGGCAACCAGACACGAGTTCTTGCAGTTAACCTTTCTTTATAAATTAGTAAATGGAATCATTGATAGCTCGGAGTGTCTAAAGCTATTGAATTTTAATACAAAAGCTATCAATTTAAGGAGTAGATTGCTTTTTAATTGTAATAAATCTAAAACTACTGCACATTCCAATTCACCTGTTACAAGAATGTGTCAGTTATTCAACAAACTGGCGCCAAACAATGTGGATGTTGATTTTCCTATGCCTTATTCTACTTATGTAAAAACTCTTAAATATAATACCCGATTGTTGTGATTTTTTTTAACTCGATATTGTATTATATTTGGTCTTTCGATTTTACTTATTAGTGACAAGTAATTCCGTTGAGATAATTGTGTCCGAGTATTTTCATTTATGTTTCAGTTTTTTCTCTTTTCTAATATTTGACGTATTTTAGTATTCATATTTACCACTTGTTGATTATTTTCGTGTATTTTTTTCATTTTTCTTTTGTCTTTCTTTTGTATCATAACCATTTGTAATATTCTTGTTGTAATATTTGTAATTTGCTACTTGTTGAATATTTTCATGTATTTTTTTTTCATTGTTTCTTTTTTTGTCTTTCTTTTGTATCATAACCATTTGTAATACTCCTTATTATGTAAGTCTATTGTAAATTGGGTATTTCTTTTCCTGCAATAGGCGACTTATAAATAAATAAATAAAACATCTGCCGATCACTTACAAGATCGATTACTTATTTTCGCTAAGTTAAAGTGGAACATGAATTTCCGTCACATTCCAAATTACCGGCAAACTGTCTCCAAAAATACCGCTGTATCACTTAGTAAGAAGAACATAACGGTTGCCTCATTAAATTTTCTAGTGTTTCCATAAAGTGGGTTACTTCCGAGAGAAGTTTGTATATGAAAATGATTTCTCATTCTCACCTCAGCAGCAAACAAGTAAGTACTTCTCTGTTTATTCTCTCAAAAGAATATATCTTCAGGTGAAGAGGGGTTAATTTTAATCGTTTTTCAAATTAGTTTATGAACAAGAAAATTTTTCTCTTACAACGAAACTTCCTCTTTTTTTTCGATCGGCAGGGCAGGGCTTCAAGTATTCAAAGAACAGATTCCTATATTGAGTAATATTCTAGTTTATTGGATAAAAATAATTTCAATTCCTTTTTCTAAAATTGTAATCCAAGACTTCACCTTCTGACGTATTTCATACCCAGGCACATTACAAAATTCTTTAAATTATAATTTTTCATGTATTCTTACAGTCTCTAGTGAAAGGGTAGACTCAACTATGAGACCAGTAATGTATTTCTTTCCCAGGCAAAAAACGGACGCATTACAAAGAAAATCTTTAAATTATAAATGTTCATGTATCTTAGGTTCTTACAGTCTATAAGTAAAAGATAGGCTCAACT
Source organism: Lepisma saccharinum (assembly GCA_022664845.1). Classification (NCBI taxonomy): domain Eukaryota; kingdom Metazoa; phylum Arthropoda; class Insecta; order Zygentoma; family Lepismatidae; genus Lepisma; species Lepisma saccharinum. The sequence goes on along the minus strand of JAGDQP010008385.1, from coordinate 55,092 downwards.
ATGGGACCAGGAACGACCCTGACAAAAAGGAGCGCAATTATAAATTCTTTAAATTATAAATTTGCATGTATCTTACGTTCTACACTCTCTAACTATATAACGAGCTCAAATACGGGACCAGTGAGGACCCGCGCAAAAAGGGGCGCCCTATGTTTTAAGAAAATTCTTTAAGTTATAATTTTTCATGTACCTTAGGTTCTAGCACTCTCTAACTATATGACACGGTCAACTATGAAACCCGTGACGTATTTCTTACCCGGGCGCTCTATGTTACATTACGAAATTCTTTATTACGATATAAAACTTATGTTACGTCGTCCACAAAGTAAAATATAAAGGTGTTCGCGATGGGACCACGGGCGCGGGTTACGGTCGGACCATGGGCTGTGGGTTACGGTCGGGGCGCGGGCCAGGCCAGGGCTCGGAATACGGGCCGCGTAATCGGACTGCGGGTTATGCGAACCGGCCCTGGGCCGCGTAATCAGGCCGTGGGTTATGCGATCCGATCACTCCATTGGGCCACCGGCGGAAATTCGTCATTCTATCAAACTTATGTCATCAAAAATAACTTCCATTAAGTCTATCGCGGCACAATGGCGCAAACATCAAAAGATGAGAGAGAGGAAAAAGCAAACTTATATTACGTGCATAGAGAAAGATTTGGAATGGAAAAATACTTCCCTTAGGCCCGTGAAAGTAGGTAAGATGATACGGGTCTAAGACTGTCACCAAAGGGAAGTTAGCTGTGGTTTGCAGAAAAGTAAAAGGAGGTGAGATTACTAGATTATACCATAAGAACCTTAAAAGTAGGTTAGGGGGATACGGGCCTAAAAGGAGGTCAAATACCGTTATAGCCCGGGGGTACAAAATTGTAACATTAACGTACATTAATTACTTATCTCTGTGGTAAATCGAATACATCTATGTGTTTAATTAACGAGCACTCTTTATGGAGCAACATGATGAAGGTGACTGGCATTACCTTATCGTATATGATCCCACAATTGCCTGGTAAAATTGAGGAATGAATTAAAAATCATAAGTTCGGATTGCCGCTAACAAGAAATCTTCATTTTCTTGAATTACCTTTTGTCTTTAAAAATTGCTTGCGTTGTTCTGAGAAGCTTATGCATTCTAATAATTGAGTCTCTTAGGTGAAATATTTTCTTTTTATTAAAGTCTGTTCAAGTTTTTGCAAGTAATAATTGAAATTCTGAAGACTATCACTGGAAGAACTAATAAAAGAATTTCAGTACAAAATCATTTCTAGTTCTAGCACATCTGATGAATAAACAGACAACTACGTTTCTCAATCGACAGTTGATCATCCAATCTGCAACATTGCGATAATAACATGACTTGACAGCCTTTATTTTCTTGATCCCCCCAACATCAATATCTTGTAAACTCACCTCATATTGCATTCACTTCAGTATGCTATTACAGTTTGTTTTTCTGTGATAATGAGTACAAAACGATACTACTCCGTCTTATTTTCTTATTCAAAACTTCTGTACTTCACCTCAAAGTACCAATTTTCATATATAAAATTAACTTCTATAAGACGGTTTTAAATTCAATTTATGCTTTCTCGAAACCGAGGACACAGTAAATGTACGAATTGTCTGATTTTTAGATGGCATATCTTATCTTCTGTCGCTTCCGTTTCGTCAGACCAAATGACAATATGAAGGAAAATGTTTCATCTTTGGAAAACAACTGTTAACAGAACTTTCATTCCCATTTTCATTTCAGCTTTATTACAAGTAACTTATTCTTTGTTGTATGTATGTTTGCTTGTAGTCGACTTCTCTCTCAGAGACAGAAATAAAGGCAGCATCAATCAATACTCACAGAAATGAGTGAGAAGCAAACAGAAAGAAAGAGATTCTGCAGTACTTTTTTCTTTTTTTCTTCTTTATGTGTTCTCTTTTGTTGCCAGTTGATGAAACTTCAAAACAATAGCAGGAAGGGAACAGTTTTCTCATCATTTTTAACAGCTATCTTGGGAAATTTCTGACCGGTGGAAGCAACGTCTCAATGGTATTACCAATGTTGCCAAAAATCTCATCGAGAAATATCACCACTATATTCCTTTCTTTCATGTTATGATATTGTTACAAAAGAATATGTTACAATTGGAGTTATTGTATCAATAAAAATATTGAAAATTTCTTGGTATTCTTACAAGTTCAAACATAGCAATATTCTTTAAAACTGCTACAGGAAATTCAAAACTACACTTTGGAGATGTTTGCCCTTATTCATCACTTACGTGCATATGGGTAATTTACCTCACGAATGAGACACTGAATATAGACACACTTGCCGCCACCGCAATCCCTGTTAGAGACAGTTCGACCTCTCAATTTGACATGAGGGCATAACCACATACATACTGGATTCATGTAAATTTACAATATGAGAAAATTCAGAAACATTCCTGCAAAAAGCTAGACAACCTAGCTCCATGTAAATTTCCAGTAACTTTACTGATAAAAACTATCCATCATTCAGTGGTCAGGAATAAAGAGAGTAAAAGAAAAAGATAATGGCAGCTTGAAGCAGGACTCAAAAAAGGGGTTGTTCAATATGATCTGCATCTTACCGACGGGACCAAGTTGTCGATCACAAGTGAACACCTGAACAAAACAGCATAGTGTGTCAGAAAGCCTTGTCCGAACTCCGAACCATAAACTAAATTACCAAGTTACTCCTAAGATTTACACGTCACGTTTAATTCGCTTATCGATTTTTCAATTAGGGATTGAAATCTTAATTAGTTTAAAACACTTTCCATTGTTATAAAAATAAAGGATCAAGATTGCGTTTATTGATCAGCATTGAGCGAATGGTTACGGTAAGAAACAGTTTTCTCTTTCTACGCATTTGCGTACATCGCAGTGGAACTGAAAACTCAGCACTTTCAATAAAGTAAAATAATTTTTTTGGCAGTTTTCACGATTACTTCCAATAAATGCAAAAACTTACATTTCTCTGTAACATTACGAGATAGGAACTTTTCCAAACATTTAAATAGTGAATGTACTTTCTTTAAATCGCACTTTTCTCCTTTCGAAAAAGACATCTAGAGCTTTTATTCTTTAGTTATCTATTAGTTCCCGATTTTTCCTATTTCTTTACCTACTTTTAAATTATACTTCTAACTACTACCTAGAAATATACAATAGCGACTGATTGAACAGTTGATTATTTTCTGCAATTACAGCATATTATATTCCAGCTTTCTTTCGCCTTTTTTAGAATTCAATTGAAATTCTAAGTTGCCTCCAGAGTTGTCTTAGAGCTTATTCCTTACAATAAATTAATCGGCTTGGTGCATCTATTTATCCCAGCAAAAAGCACATATAAAGAATAAAGAGCTTAAAATAATTTAGTTATTTATTTATCCCAAAGTTTTACTGTGCATCGTGGCAGTTAACAAATATGTGAAAGAGTTAACACATATATCCATTTTAAAAGGACGAAATTATTTTTCAACTAGTGGAGATATTTACATTAAAATTTTTATTTGTGATTCTGCGTTACTACAGTATGTTTTCAACTGATTAAACCGAACCTGATCCATGTCAATATTCGAATTTAACTATGATACTTACGCCAAGTAGCACACTTACGTTGAAAATACGTTAGTACAGAAACGTTATTTTAACGTCCTAAATGTACCGAAATGTCCACCTCTTCAACGGTTAATTCAACGTTGAATAATGGTTGAAGAGAAACAAGTTCAAATCGAGAAGCGAACGATGAAGAAACGGGTTCTGTTGGCCAAAACAGAGCATGGTTGCTGTCTATTGGTATACACATTTAAATACATTTTGTCTGTTGCTTTCATCATGATATATAGAATTAATTTGCCAACAGTAAACTATCCAACTGGTTGCTGCTGGGTTGGAAGCTGGATTGTTCCTCACTCGTCGTTGGTAACTCGGCATGTTATCCCATCATCCATGGATCCACCTCGAAAGTCACTAATCTTTTACAGTAAGTTTAATAACAGACAGTCTAGAATGCAGTTGCCACAAATTCAGACGTGTCGTTACACGATCATGTAAGAATAGGAATAAAGAATACTTTCCTTCTTTCTTTGTTATGTGCATTTTCTTTCTTTAACATTTTGTGCATCGTTGCACTATTAAATTTGTATTTTTCAATAAGTGCAATAAGTCGCCTTAGAAAGACGCACCTAAAGCGAAATCTATGTCATAGTTGGAAACAATTCACATTAACTCCATATTAACGGAATTAAATGTTCATTGAAATATAGTTTAAAATTCAATGTGTTTTCAACATGCAAATAATAACATGAGAAACGTAGTTAATTTTGTTCTATTCGCTTCCACGCACAATTTTTATGCACATAATCTAGAGCACAGTTCAATACAATAGTTAAAGCACGTCACATTAATGTCCCATTAACGAAATAAAATTTCCGTTGGAATATAGATTGAAATTCAAAATATGCAAAAGAGGACAAAAAATAATAGTTAACACCATTTAGTTAGCTTTTAATTACAAATGTTATTCCATTAAATTAGAAAGAATCCCATGAAACGAAATCTATACCACAGTTGAAAATAACAGTTGAAAATAACAGTTGAATCCACGTTGAACTAACATCCTTTCAACAATACCGAGGCTTTGTTGAAATATGATTTAGAATTAAACGTACGTTTTTCAACCGATCAACCAAGTAAACCAAAAATCTATGTTAAAAACACGTTTGTGTGCTACTGGATCAGTTACTATTCTGCTACTGAAGCTGTATTTCTTTACTGCGATGAGTACTTGTATTAAGGAGAGAAACCCCGAGTTGTCTGCCTCAACTACAATGTACGCTTAATAACCGCCCGGATTGCATATTTTTTCTTGATCTTAAGGAAGATCAAGGAATGGCATTTTCACTAAAATCTCTGTAATAGTGAAAGACTATCCCCATATGATGACATAGAAGTCATTTATCTTGTTGATCTCTACAAATGGAAAGAACACGAAAAGCGCCCAAATTGCTCTTGGTTCCTGTTTTCCGATGGATGTTCTCCCTTGCACAAGAACAGAAGACAGTAATTCAAATTGCCTATATACTTGTAGATATAGAATACATTGAATGTTATAATATGGAATAACAATAAGTATACAATTACATTCAATGTACTCTCTGCGGTTACAAATTGATTTACTGGTCAGACATAATCTTATACCAAGAGATTACTCATTAACTACAAACGATATACAAATAAAGTCAAACGCCGTAAATAGAGTCCCTTTACATTTTTCTATTTTTTCTATTTATTTATTTATTTATTCGTTTTTTGAGATTGAGAAACTTCAGTCTTCAAGAACTAGTCTGTTGCACCTAAATAAATCAAAGTTATAAAAAACGGAAGGTTCTGGTAACCCATACACAGCCTAAACGGCTGGAGCAAGAAAAATGAAATTTGTTATGAAGGTAGATCATCACTAGTAGGTTAAGAAACTATTACAAAATGTTTAATAAAAAGTCGCCATCCTGGATCCAAAATGGCTGCCAATATTAATTTTCATAGAATACGCAGCTTAAATGGCTGGAGATGGAAAAACGAAATTTGGTATGACGGTACATCGTCACTAGTAGGTTACGAAAATATTACAAAATGCCTCCACAGATACCATCTTGGATCCAAAATGGCGGACCCCCCAAAAACTTTTTTTAACACCGTTCGAACTAGAGGAATGAAATCTTGTATGAAGGAGTATTATCAAGAGTACTTTAGGAAATAATTCATTTTTAAAAAGTCGCCATCTTGGATTGAAAATGGCAGCCCGAAAACATTTTCTTCACCGCTCGAACTAGAGACAAGAAATTTGGTATGAATAACCAAACGAGTAGATCATATCACGAGTAGATCACGACAATATAAGAAAATGTTAAAAAAAAGTTACCATCTTTAATCCAAAATGGCCGCACAAAAACTAATTTTTCAAACCACTGAAGCTAAAGAAACAAAATTTGGTATGTAGGTGTACCATCACGAGTATGTTACAATAAATGGGTCAAACTTACCCTATGGAGGCGCAGTCCCCTGGGGGAGGGGTATGGGGACAGACTTGCACCATGGGGGCGGAGTCCCCCGTCTTTCCTCTGATGTGTCGTTTAGCTTCCAGTACTATGGCACTTTGAGTACGTAGTTTCAGCCTGCTACGAGTTAGTCCATTCACTTTCAATCGAAAAGAATATCTTTTTCCTGGCAACGGGCTAATTATCTTGTTTATTCATCAATGAAATCTCCAAATGTAATTAATTTGTTTAGGAATTTTACAAGGTGCCATAAATAAACCTCCTATATCCTCAGAGGTCCTTTCAAACAATTTTGATACAGAAACAATATACATAAGAAAAGACGAAGACCTAAAATAGTTCTCCTATCTGTCCAAACGGTACTCATATACTCACAGTTTCGAAGCTTAGGATGAATTTTGCTTGTGTGTGGTTCTCAAAGAGGATCTTCTGGGTTGGGGATATCTCTTACAAGTTGTTAGACTCAATATATATATATATATATATATATATATATATATATGTATGTGTGTATGTGTGTGTGTGTGTGTGTGTGTGTGTGTGTGTGTGTGTGTGTGTGTTTGAATGTATGTTCCAGCATAACCTGGAACACCTGGAGCAATTTCGATCAAACTCGGTAAAAATATCTCTCTTACAATTTCAAAAAAAAATACTGCAGGGGTGCGAAGGAGATGGCATGTAAAAATAATAGAAAACAACCTATATTAGTGTTGAATCCATAGTTTTCCGGGTCGCTAAGTGAATAGTGACAATCCCAATGCCGTTTACCTCCAAGTTCAACCCTCATCGGCACGGTGATAACAGGTGAAAAATTAAATGTACAAAATGACTTAGACTGGTGCCGAATCCATAGTTTTCGGTGTCGCTAAGCTGATTGGTGGTAGTCCAATGACATTTAAGCATGGGTTTATTCACACCTCTAGGGTGCGGTTGGGAAGGGGTGACATATAAAAATAATCGAGTACGACCTGTCGATTCCATATTGTACAACGTGAGATGAATAGTGGCACTCCCGATGCCGTTTAAGCTCAAGTTCAGACCCCATTGACATGGAGGTGATAAGGTGTGAAAATAAGATATCCAAAATGATAGAGATTAGTGTTGAATTCATAGTTTGATGGGTTGCTAAGCTGATTGGTTACAGTTCCGATGAAATTCAAGCTCACGTTTAGTTCAATAGAACACTGTAGAACCTTCTGGAAATTTTTAGAAACGAATATAGAACTCCGTAGAGCCTAATAGAAGATTGGATAAATGAATACTCGGGTAATCAGCTAGTTAAATATAAATGTAGGGAACATTTTACCTTTAAATATCATGGTGGAAAATCTCTTTATTCCAGCAAATCCCCTAGTTCGAGCGTTTCCATATACTTTCAGTTTAAGAAATACACTTACAAAGAAATTGTCTACGGGGGGACACGAAAATCAGCATCAAAACTTCCACAGTGCATTGATGATGTGTACAAATCAACACTCCTTTAGTATTACGTTTCGAAGTTTCGCGGAACAAGAGTTACAGGATTTTAAAATTTTCGAAGTTTTCTTCTGAACGCCTGAAGGGTAAGCAACACTTCATACATAGGTGATGAAGATTGAATTGAATTGAATTGAATTAAATAAACCTTTATTGTAGAGCGAAGTTCAGCATACGCTGCTCTTCCACTTAGCCCCCCCCCCCCAAAAAAAAAATAAAAAAAATAATACAATTACAAAATAATATAAAGTGCAATACAAAATTATAGAATACACCAAGAAAAAAATACGTAGTGTACAGACAGAGTAGTTAAACTTCACAATAAACTTATGGGATTAATTGCACTTGATACCACACAAACTTAAAAAAATACAAAAAAAAACAGAAAATATAGAATGCAACACAATACAAAAGTATAGAATACACCGAAGGAAAAAAATACGTGTTATACAGACAAAGTAATGAAAGTTAATCGAGTTATGGAGTTAATTACATTCTATATTACACAAACTTTAGTATTAAAAAAACACAGAAAAAAACCAAGCATATTATACAACCTCATTTACGGTTGTGCAACACATTGTTATACAACTACCAGATCATAAAAATACAACAGATAATTAAACTCGATATTACATATAAGAAAAGGAAACTGAAGAAATGGAGAGGTTTCGTGTCATTTTAACCAGAGTCATAAGTACTGTCTGTTAATAGTTGCTTCTGGAGCAAATATTCCATCAATTTTGATTTAAATTTATAAAGGTATTACATTGAGTTATTTGTTTCGGCAACGAGTTCCACGCTCTAGCAGCAGAAACAGAAAAAGCACCAGCAATCTTGAATAGTCGGAAAGGGAAACATTTAATAAATTAGAATTTCTGGATGAATAAGAATGATAAGATGACCAAGTAACTAGTTAGTTAAATAGATAATCCGGTGGTTTGTTCTTTATTATTTTATGAAGCAAACAGCAGAGTTGTAAGTATCGTCTTCTAGAAATGTTTAACAGATTCGCATTGTTTAGATAATATAGTACATGTTCAGATTTCTTAAACCCATATGCAAACCGAATAGCTGCGTTCTGCACACTTTGAATCGCGCCCATATTATTGACTGGTAAGAGCGGACCATAAACTGCATCGCAATAATCGAAATGTGGCAGCAGAAGAGTTAGCACAAGATGTTATTTGGTGCTCTCATAAAGTAATGCCTTAGTTGATACAGAGATCTAATTATGTACAAACCTTTTGTGCAGGCTTTGGTTGTGTGAGCATTCCAATTGAGGTTGTCATCGAAATTGAGTCCAAGATTTATCACTACTTTAGAATATGATATGGGAAAATTAAGAATGTTTATATCTAAGTTATGGGAGTTAGAGTTTTCAGATTATTTTAGTGCCAATTACAGTATAGTTACACTTGTTAGGATTAATTATTATGCCGTTCTGTTTACACCATTTGTCAATCACTCGAAGGTCATAATTTAAAAGTTTAACTTTACTTTGAATAAGACTGTACAAGCCTGAAATCAACAATTGAGTGTCGTCTGCATAAAAATTGCACTTCGAATGTTTGATTACGGTCACAATATCAGCTAGATACAAGGAAAACAGTAGCTTACCCAGTATGGAGCCTTGAGGTACCCCAGCTTTGATTGTTACCGTTGAAGATACATTAGTATCCGCCATGCTTTTTAAACATACTTGTTGTTGCCCACTGGATAGGTAGGATTGAAACCATTTAATAGCAGAATCGGTGAAGTTATAATATTTCATCTTAGCTAATAAGATATCGTGTTGCACTAAATCGAAAGGTTTTGTTAGATCAAGTAGTGTTAAAATTGCAAAATGTGAATTATTAACGGAACGTAAAATTTCATCACTTACCTGGAGTAGAGTGTTATTGTACTGCACATTTTACGAAAGCCTGATTGAACGGGTGGCAAAATACCGTTATTTGAGATGTAAGCAATCAGTTGGTTATGGATGATTTTCTCCAGTACTTTGGCCATTATAGGGAGAATACTGATTGGGCGTAATTCATTGGGAGAGATGATCATTTGCCTCTTTGGTAGGGGAATTACTTTTGCCACTTTCCATGTGCGGGGAAAGGAGCTCCTACTGATAGAGAAATTTATAATGTGTGTAAGAAGAGACAAGATAAAAGGTAAAGCTAATTTTAACATTTTCATTGTGATTCCGTCAAAAGCAGCAGCATTTGATTTAATATTCTTCACTGCCTGCAGTACTTCTGCTTCTTCAGCGCATTTTAGAGCAAAACTATTATTCATGTCGTCCTTACTATGGGTACTAAAATAATTTATTGTTTCACGAAGAGAGTTGTTATCAATTGATACAGTATTGGATACACTAGATAAATGATTATTGATTCCACGGGGTCTTGTAAAGCATCGGGGAGTATGTGCACTGCTTTACTTTTACCGAGACCAAGTTCCCGCAATTTATTCCATACGCATTTAGGATTTGTGTTATTGTTAATATAATGAGAAAAATATGCTATTTTCTCCTGCCTGATAATAGATGTAGTAAACTTATGTAGTCGCTTATATTCGTCCCGGTGTAGTTGTGATTTGGTTCGTTTATATTTCCTAAAATCTCCGTCTCTCAATTTCATTAGCAACTTTATATTGGTCGAAAGGAAGGGTAATCGTTCTTTGGTTTATTTTAGCCGTATGAATAGGCGCGTGTTTGTCAAAGATGCTGGTTAGTGAATTCTGCAGAGAATCAACTTTCTCATCTAACGTATTGAAATTTCGATTGCATTCCAATTGATGCTCTGTGCATTTCGGTAGAATTTATTTTCGTCAAATGCAGAGAAATTCCGGTAAGTTATACATTTTATTGCCCTTTTTCCCGGTACGGGTATATTTAAACATATGCATTTCCCATTCACTTTTATACCAAATGTTGCACTAAAGATAATTTAAATGTTAGATTACAGTTATTGATAAAGTTGACGTGTTAATTAATTGTTTTTATCCCGGCTAAATGCGAATATTATATAAATACTACCAAAGGAAACTACCCATTCCGTTAATTTCATAACCAACTGATTTCCAGGAGGAATCCCGACACACGCTTCTTTTAATCTAAGGGAGAATGAGCCATTGTGGTCAAGCATAGCATGCTGTCCCATTTTATTGTGGTCTAGTAGCAAAAAGTGAAAATTTCTTAAATGACAACATGAGTCAAGTAACACATCATGTCAATGGTCCTTATGTTCTATTTACAAAAGTATGTTTTGATTTACTAGTTTTTGAAAACTTTGCGGGAAATTGCGTTTGCAACTCTCTAATATAAAGTGAAATTTACAAGTAAACCTTACGTTTGGGTGAATCGAGTTGCTGCCCGAGACACATGTGATAGAGTAGTACTAAGTATATTCAATATGTCAGGGAAGTTTTAGGTGCAAAGCTCATGGGGTTTAGGAGATACAGCCACATGAAGATGTGACAACATCAAATGTTTTTGTTCATATTTTGGTCATGTGGAAAAGCATTCCAAGTGATAGGAAGAAAGTCCTCCTGTTACTTAATTCGTGGGCTGCAAACAAAGACTTTCGTCACAGCGTGTGCCAGAAGGCTTTGAATTGATCAAACAGCTGATACCTGGTAGATGTACTGGCATGATTCAGCCTCTGGATGTTCACTTCTTCCGTTCACACAAAGCCTTTGTTCGTTTCATCACTGATACAGCAATAACAGGAAGTGACGTGAATATTTATCATCGTGACAGGTTCATACAGCTTCAGTCGTTCACAATTTACCAGTTCAATGCTCCGCGTTTTTGCAACATGATTCGATTTCCTTTCCATAAGGCTGGATACTTGAATGAGGAGCCTGGAAGTTGGATCGCTCCTTACGATTAATGCTTTGACGGAATTGTGAACTACAAATGTTTCAAGTGGACTCGATTGCGTTTGTCAGGTGTGCTCACTGTGAGCAGAGTATTTGTGCGAAGCATGCATTCTTTTCTTAACAGCATACTGATTGTCGTAATTGGTAACTTTTCTATGCAATAACAAAATCACTTCGGCTTTGCAAAACAAACAACTTTCTCAAGTGTTTGATCACTTAAATCTGCTGCAAACACGAACATAATCTAGTTTAGAGAAAATAATAGGCATAAGACTTCTCTCTTATGTTTTGGACTATGTATTACTACTATAACATGTACCTCCATGTGACTTTCTAGTGGCTGTATCTCCTAAACCTTTTGAACTTTGCACCTAAAACTTCCCTGACATATTGAGTACACTTAGTACTACTCTATCACATGTGTCTCGAGCAGCAACTCGATTCACCCAAACGTAAGGTTTACTTGTTAGTAGGTAAGGTAATAGTTTACACTATTTAACGTTATGACTGCTCTAACTGCTAATATTAGTATAAAAGAACTCCTAGAAATATCACTATGATAAATTTAAACGTGCTATCTCGTGTTTTGTGATCCAATAACATCCAACCCCTGTGATGAATACTTAACGCGAATTTCATTGCAGCATTTTGCGTTAGGAAGGGGAAGCACGTAAGTTCGAAGCCGGCCGGGTGGTCGAGCGGTCTGCGGCGGTAGGCTATCGACTCAACGGTCCCGGGTTCGAGTCCCGGCAGGGGCATGGGTGTGGATTTTAACACTTAACAGCTAAAGGCAAATCGTGACGGGCCGAAGTCCAAAGTTACTAAACTGGCCCATATAAAAATAAAATTTACCAAATTTTACGTAAGTTCGAACCCCGCTACAAAACATCGTGCCTCAATGGAAGTTAGTGGGTAGGGCCTTAGTTATGGTACACTTTTTGCATCAAAAGAGTTGCGACAGCGAACGCCGTACAGCTATGCCACCCAATTGGCACTGTCTTATCCCATAATTGTGTCCGGTAAAAATACCCCTTGCTCTCCTTCCCCTCGGGTCTCCCACATAACTAAATTCAGCAAACATAAGCACAATTATTTTTTCAAAATATACACGTTTCAATATCGATAAAATGAAAGAATAAAAGCGAGATGAAACACTGCACATAAGGTGATGCAGGGTGTCATTTAAACACGCACAATGAAACATTAAAACCGATTGATGTTTGTTAGAAAGACACAGAGAAATCATAGAGAGAAAGGGAGCAAAAGAAGGAGAGAGAATGGCATGAGGAAAAGAGAGAACCGGGAGCAATAGGAAATGTAAACGTAGTAAAAAGAACCTAACATTATAAGCTACAGTTCCTACAAAATAAAAGCGACTTTTAAATTGTATATCTTTTCAGCGCTATTCAAATATATAGACGAGTGCTTTAAAAATTCATTAAGACACTTTCAAAATGGCGACCAAATTTGTGGTCAGATTAAATACTCATGATTTCCAGCGCAAGTGGAGAGTTCTGAGACACATTTAGGATAATGTCAAAAATTAACACACATGCTTTGTGTGCGCGTGATTCGATTGCAAATTCAGCGGCATTCATTGAACGTACTGGTCCAGAATACATTATAATAAACTCAGTAGGTAGCGTAGGTCATACCTTCCATTCTAGACTACTAATGCAAATTAAACATGAAAGAAAACTGAATGAATTTTTCTGCTAAATTTTAATCAGAAAGAGCCAATATTACACGTCCAAACTCTATCAAAATAAAAGGTTACAAATGTTCAAAAGCAAACTTGGCATGTTTCTTACAAACATAGTAGACCTTACATGTTCCACACTTCAAAAGTGAATAAAACACATTGATAAAGTGAAGGATAGAAACGAATTTTGCGCCAAACTAATATTTTAAAAAAATCTTCCCTTGAAATAACCAGAAAAGTGGACCATATTCTACTCATATCCGAGAATTTGTCTGTTCCGAACCCTCCACTCTGGATTCCACCTATTGCGAATACAACGTTCTAATAATTACATCACTAATGAACTAGTGTTTATATTAATTCGCACAGATAGAATGAACACTGCAGAGCTGAAACAGATCATCAGGTCACGTTATAGACAGCCATCTTAAAATATAAGCCAAATATTACTAAGTTCAGAGCTGGTCTTTGGAAATAACCAGCTTCTTCCTCTAAGTTGTTTACTCCAAACTGCACGCCGAAATGTATTTATTCGACTACTAATAGACAAATTAGTGCCAACTAATATCCGAAATAACAAAAATCCAGGAAAAATGAAAGATGCAATAACATCTTATGCAGTAATTTCGCCGAGCAAGTTCAAAAGACACGCTTATCAGAATAAGTATTATTATTATTATTATTTTCTCAAGGAGAATGAGTCCCTCTGTATACAATTATAATATAGGTTCTAAAGTTATTAAGTTTCTGAATCATATTGATGACTTGGGTCTTACCCTGGACTCAAAACTACTGTTTAATAAACATTTGCAGATAATGACATCCAAAGCCAGAAGAAATTTGGGTACAATGAAATGGTTGTGTAGGAACTTTAATAATATTAATACTTGTTAGATTCTATACATGTGCAATGTTAGATCTTACTTGGAGTATGCTACAGTTATTTGGAACTGTGAACCTAAATATTTTGTACACAGTATAGAATCTATTCAAAATAACTTTCTGGCCTGACTGAAGTGGAAATTTAAGGTTTTTAATAACACGAGTCTGACAAGTATTAGAAAAGATATCTGTCTGCCTTCATTGACAGACAGTCGGAATTTATATGACCTGAAGTTTTTTCATGGTCTACTGCATGGGACCGTCTATCTTGAGCATTTTATTTTTCTACGAATTCCTTTCTGTTTAACTAGGAAGTTTGTTCACTTTTCCTGCTCTAATTTTTCTAACTCATCTATCTATCGATCTGTCTTTACTGCCAATAAGTATCATGAAACTTTGGATCTCTTTCAACCTAAATTTCACATTATACGTAAGCAATTTCTACATATATTGATTGATTAGTTCTATTTTTGGTGCCTATTATTATTTTATCTTCTTGGGTTTCTATCTTTCTGAGTTTTATGGTGTTTATGTGTCATTATGTTAAATATTAAATTACTAAAGAGATACTACATGTTTGTGATTTTAATTTTATCTTATTTTGTTATCATTTGACTATATTTTTCCTGTTTTAATGTAATCTTTACTTTATATATATATATATCATTTTTTTCTTTTTTTTCTTTCAAGAATATTGTATTATATGCATGCTACAAGCTATCTTTTTATTTTGCATTGAACCATGATTTGTTTATATGTTGTTCTATTTTATGTATGCTGCATGTAATCCTTTTTTTCTTATCATTTGTAATATGACTATGTAATTTTTTATCTCATAGTATTATGTAATTTCAATATTTGTATTCCTTGTGGTGCACTAGTGGCAATTCCAGCTATATGCTTACCTAAATAAAATCTTTCAACATTATTATTATTATCATTATTATTATTATTATGCACGTCCGATAACTGACAGTTTTAAATTCCCCGCAGAATATCATTGAATATTACGGAAGTAAACTCTCTCAATAGCGGATTATTAAGAACGAACAGTAACCGCCCGGTTGCACCAACTTGCATTTTATCCGTGGATAAATATAATTTAAGGATTAATCCTTGTTCGGTGGATATTTAGTTGCACCATCGCACCATTGGGTTTTCTACTGCAAAAATCCCAAGATTAAAATTAGTCCTCAGAATTGGGTCTTTAAGCTAGGATAAAGACCTCACACAAACCAAGAAAACCAGATACAAATAACAAGATATCGTAAATAGAGAAGTTTATGCTTCACAGAATAATTAGCTAGCATATGAACACTTTCCGATAATAGAGAAACGCGTCTTAACTACTGGATTGGGTAGCAAATATGATTTTTATTTTCCTAAAATAGTCTTGTTCTTTCGAAAATAATGTTGCTTTCTTACCGGGTGATGTAAATATGATGTTCGACAATGTTTATACAAGAAATACTTAAGAAAATGTACTCTTTAGGGCAATTTTACAGGCAAGGCATTTGAGTGCAAAGTATAGTGTGTAAATAACACAATAAAGTATAGTTTCCTAATGTGTCTCGTACAAAAGAAAGGAAAAAGCAACCTGCACTCTGATATAAAACGCTGATGTCGGGAATGTCTGATGTCGTCACTTTACTTTTCCTTCGAGTGTGTATCCTTTCAAACCATAATCCCTTTTAAATATTCTCGGTAGAATACTTTACATTAATGCACACGTGCGTATACAATTTACACAACTGTTTCGGAAAAGGGGGGAAATGCATTTGTTTCTTTTGAACTCTCGGATTGTAGCGAGTATTACAAGTTATATAACCGTGACTTTTCACATGAACATAACTTACCTCTTAGTCAAAGTTACGCATAAGATCCAGAGTATAGCCGTCGGATATAGTTGAGATAACGCACTCCATATAAGTAGAACTTTTCGCAGAAAATCCTCTTGTACACAATGTATAAAGTATTGATTCCATTGTGGATATAATCAGCTATACATTTGCACATTGTCTTGAACAAAATAACTGCAAACATAATGCACGCATGTGTACGAAATGCATAGAGATTATTTTCTGTTCCTTTGAATGCATCTCCATAACTACAGACAAAAGGTAATTCATGTCCATCTTTAAATAGATCACAACAAGCGAATAAAGAGAATATTGCAGTTAACTGTAATTCTTTCTATATGTTACTTCTATCATGTGGGACTGAATGTACGTAATTCCAATGTACTTATTTTCATTATTTCGGTTCCGTGCAATGCAAAAGAATGTGATGTAAAATCAAAGAGTGATGTGAGTGTACCGATACAGTTGTGCCCTTGAAAAAGAGGTCTTACATTCAAGCCCTTCCCATTTGATTTTGTATCACTTTCTGTATTGAATGCATCCTAAATAATTACACTTAAAGGATTCACCTGCCATATAACAGAATCAGTTAATATAAAGAATTGCTTTACTAACTATGTAAGTATATAAGCTACGAAGGGAATGAATAAAAGCAATCCGTATCAAGATTCTTGAGGAATACTTATAGCTTCATCTGTTTCTATTTGTAGTGTTTTGAAAATATATAAGGTAACTCTACCAATGGTTGACCAAATATGCAAAATTTCAAGTGTAAGCAAAAACTTACGTTTATATAATAATAAAAAATAGTTATTTAGTTTACGAAACAAAGCCTGAGACAGTACAGAATAAGTCAAAGGAAACACAGCTCCTATTTGTTTCATTTGAGAAGACAAAAAAATTGCTGAAGGTGTAGTTGCACCAGTAGTTGACCAGTTGTAGTAGCCAATTATGAATGACTATTGTTCTAGTGTAAATAATTCATTCCGTTTACTTTAGATTGTTCCTTCAACAACGAAGGGATAAAATAATTAACTACTTCACTGTACCGTGCCTACTAGTAGATATGCACGGATATCTTGTATTAGTTGTAACTCAGTCCTTTTATTGTGTGCTCTGCTCTCTTTCAGATTATGTACACATTTAAGTGATTTTGGGGGGCAATCCATGTCCGAATTGCACAACGTTTGGGGACTATACTATTAAACCTTACAGACCGTTTCTTTCTCTTATAGGTCAACCATAGGCGACTGGTCCATTATCGATAAGTTTACCATACACTGACACTTGCTTTCCAGCAATCAGGCGAGATGAAAACTATTTATGCGTTCTAGGGTGCTATATTTGATGTGAGTTCTAAGCAGTCTTTTTAATACGTCTTATTAATTTGGGGTCCAGGACGTTTGGGCGCGGA
Organism: Lepisma saccharinum; assembly: GCA_022664845.1. Lineage (NCBI taxonomy): Eukaryota > Metazoa > Arthropoda > Insecta > Zygentoma > Lepismatidae > Lepisma > Lepisma saccharinum. The sequence goes on along the minus strand of JAGDQP010008385.1, from coordinate 37,804 downwards.
CGTTTGAGCGCAAAATCTTTTATCTAAATAGGTTAACCTACCTAAAAAGGTTATAATGTATTTCATAAATAGAGCTCGGATATTTAGGCACTGAAAACATGAAAGTAGGCACTGAAGTCAAAAATAGGTAGGCCTACTAGAAGTTTCGAATAAGGTCAGAAAATGCAACTGAACTTCTAAAACTTACACAAATAATTTGGCTAAAATTAGACTAACACCAAGAAGACAGTAAAGTTTCTGCACATAACGCAGAACTTGTCTCTAACGGCTGAAAAGAAATGGAAATAAACTATTAATAGAAGGTTATTTCAGATTTCATAAAAATATGCACTATACATTGAAATAGGCAGGAACGGCATAAGAAGAACACCAATATTTCAAATAAGGATGTGGAATATACATGACAGATTTCTCAGTGACCAGCCCAGAACGAACAACCACGCCGAAGCCTCTCATCGTGGACTACAGTCGAAGCTTCAAATGGACCACCCATCGATTTGGCGATTTATAGATGCACTTCGGAGGACCCAAAAAGGCGGGACTTTCTGTGCGAGGCAATTCTTCGAGGAGAAGAGCCGCCCAAGAAAAGAAGGAAATATATTCGGGCGGATGAAAGAATTCGCCGTACTATAACGAATCTTGAAACTGTTGACATAATAGAATACTTGCGGGATTTGGCCTATAATTCAGTCATGAAATGATGTTGTAATGGTCAAGGTAACATAAGACAAACTATATTATTCAATATCTATATTAGGTTTCACTGTTTAGTTCTTGTTTCACTGTTAATTTCTTTCCAACATCTCTTTTGCAAATACGTAGTAATGGAATAAATAGTAATAGTAATAGTGATGTAATGTTATGAATGCTATGATGTGAGTTAGTGACTTTTCGTGTCATGATTTATGTACTTTACTACTACCACAGATTTGAACTCGCAACCTTGATATTTGATCAGCTGATTTATTCCTTTGTTTTTCGTTTTATTATGCTATGTTCTTATGTTGACTTCGTTTGAAGATCACTCTTAGTAATTCAAATGTACGTGATGAAATCATCTTACTTTACACTACTAATTTATTACATGTTTGTGCGGGATTTGGAGATTCTGCTGAATGGAGTTATGTGCGTCCGGCTAAGTATTTTCATAGGTACATTTCATGATATGTTTTACTGTACTGTCGAGCTTTTCCATGTATGTTTCAATTAACCTTGATGCAATACTTACGTTTTGTACAGTTGTGATGGTTTGGTCCATACTTTACTATTACAATAAACCTGAATTGGTTTTGGGAAGTGAAGTGTATTATTTCATATGTCAAATAACGTATTGATAACAGTGGGCTGCACTTTAGATACCACCCTTGGAAGTAGTAGTTATTACGTTGAATTAAGTATAACCTTGACTAGACTGCATAATTTGGTTCAATTATTATGACTCAAAGACCGAATACATTACAGCAGAAATGGCGCAGTTAGGTGTTGCGTCAGGAGTTAATATCCAAAGTACCTTTGAGAAGTTCGATCCAGATACTATGGATATTTCTGTATATTTGGAACAATATTAGTCGTACTGTGAGATGTGGGCTATTCTATCTGACAAACAGGTGCTCGCTTTCATTTCCCTAATTGGTCGAGGAGGAGGATAATCATGACGGTTTTCATTTAGAAGTTTCGGGATCCAAAGAGCCCATGCCTTCTATACGAATTTATTGTTAGTTATGCAGAAAAGTATATGATATTTTGCGAAAGCAACTGTCGCTTCCCCAATGAATCTGAATTGAAAAAATATTGAGTGATTTACAAGGTGTTGATTTGTTTTAGCGAGGCAAGATGTTAAAAATTTAAGCAGTCAGGCTAGGTGTTAAAAGTTCCAACCATAAAAATGAAAGAATGTGAGGTGAGAGGGGTTTAGATGGGATGAGGCATTTTATGGGTGAATCTAGGAGGTTTAGGTTTTCCAAGGTTTTGGAGAATTTGATATGGAGATTGAGACATACGAAGCCAGAATAATTTGCAGTGTGTATCTAATACGTCTTTTAGCATAGAAATTTCCAAATCTTCATGAAGCTGTGGTATACTGGTATTCTAATTTGGTATCTAGAACTTTTGAGAGTCAGTGGGGAACCCAGGTTTGGGCTTAGAGGGACGGTTCTCTGCCTCCTAGTTCTTGGGAGGGAATAGGTTAATAGAAAAAAAAGATGGTAAAATATGAATCCCTTTGCCCGTCACTGATAATCAACATATGTGGGTACATTATACAGCCTATTTTTCAGAGGCAGTAACGGGCACAGGGATCCATATTTTACCATCGTTTATTATTATTATTATTATTAATCTGTTCCCTCTCAAAGACTGGGAGGCAAAGAACCGCCCCTCGAAACCCAACCCTGGGTTCGCCACTGCCTCTCAAAAATTGTGGGCACAAAATCGGCATTTTGTACCTACTATTCAAAGCTACAGCTTTTGCAGTGTACAGCTTATATCGGGAGCCTGTATGACTGATCCATCGTCCCGAAGACTGCAGAATACGCCCAAACCAAGTCTCGGCGACTCATCGGTCCTGTAATATAGCTCATTATCTTGTACAGAAGGTTCGTCACCGTAAGGGAACAGTTTTCGTGAACAGGAGCAAACTTACTTCAGGTACATATCCATACTGGGTATCTATTTAATGACCGTAAAGTCTATATTGTACTAATGAAACAATCGTATCACAGACTCGGTGCGAAACACGAAGGATCCATGGCGTACAGTTCTACACATTGTTTAAAAAGTATGCAAAATCAGCGCGCCACGACAACCAATCATTAGATTTCGACACTTGGAGTCACACCTGGTGGCCCATTTTGACCACTTGGTCTTTGCTCTAAATTATTCTAATTTCGACGTTCTGGTTTGAAAATCATACCTGGAAAATAGGAAAAGTATAGAAGTGAGAACTGTTTATCTTTTTTTTATTTTATTATTTACATGTTAATTCATAATAGTTCTTGGTTAATTTCTATGTGCATTATTATGTAATATGTTTAACACCAATAAAAATATTATATTATGAGACCACCAGTGATTACAAATGGCCACCGCAAAATTTTCCGGTGTCCTCATTGGCCGCAAAATTTTAGAGAAGTGTTTAGACACTGGTTCTACACCACAACCAAAGATTTACGTCAACCTGAAACAACTGAAGCCAAGCCCCATTTGATCAGACTACCTATATGTCACTGGCAGTGACAACGTTGCAGAGCCAAGTTCAGACGCATGCTCCGATATCATGGTGTTAACGATGGAACTCGCATGAGTCACCGGTATCCAATGTCCATGGATCTTAATATGTGCCTTGGGAACATTTCTAGTACCTCTGTTTGAAGTTCGACATCACCTGAGATACTGTTGCCTTCCAGTTAGCTGTTACAATGCAAAATAGGCGTCGACGGCCAGACTCATGAATCATTTGTCACAAATTATTGCATTGACAACAAAGTTTGATGACACCTAATGAAATTTACTTGTGCTAAAGTCGTGACACAGTTGAGCAAAGAACGTTCCAAAGCCACACCATCACAGTTGAGCAAGGAACGTTCCAAAGCTGCACCATCTACACTAACTAGGCACCAACACTCATTCTACGGTTAAACGTTGATAGTTCACATGCTGCTAACCTGATCGCTAATATGCAGATCTACATGTGGTAATGTTTGGTGCTGTTTCACTTGCCACCGTGCATGGCGGTAATTCGTGGGTATCATATGAAAAGTATCCAGTTTTTCTTTTCAAATATTGTAATGATTTCCAAATGGAACATTATTGAATATCGAAATAAGATATTTCAATGTTAGAAATAACCGACATGATATATATAAACGATTTCTTTAATAATTTCATACCAATTAACAAAAGCGAGTTTAAAACATCTGAAATTTTAATATATTTTCATATTATTTTTCTACAACAAAGTAGTATCTGACAATTATATTTATTACTCGGGCTCCTCATTGTGTAGTATCTATACAAGTCTTACGATAGTTTCATCGGCTAACCACTTGCTTCCTCAGAAATGTTGAGATACAGATTTTCAAATTTTCAATTACTGGTTTCCAAACTGGATTTAATTTATAATTGTATTCTTTGTTGAAATTATCCTCATATACTTTTATTTCACTTTATTCCTTTATAACACTGTGGTAACAACAATATTTATTATTATGAGAGAATAATAAAATAGCTACTCGATTGAAATAATACATGAGCACAAACAAAAGCAACTTCAAGAAGACAGTTTTCAACTAGTTCTCGTAATTTGGAAAACAAGAATTGAAAATTTTAATCTGTATTATAACATTTCTAAGTATATCAACGCCTAGGCCGCTGAAAACGGTCGTAAGACTTGTATAAATACTACACAATGAGCTACCCGGATAATAAATAGAACTGTAATGGAAAATCCTTGTGTGAAAGCTTGAATTGTAGTTTCTGATAACTTTGTAATAATTTACTTAATGCTATACCATCTTGTATTATCACTGACAAATTGTTTTATATAAGCCTCGTAATACATTCGCCTTCAAAATAATTTATATTCTTATGTCTTTTGATAGACATTTAAATGATTTTAATTGTGAATCTAAATATATATTTTTTTTATATACATTGACTGAAAATAAATAATGTACACAGTACGTGTAAACTTAAGTGGCAATAATTCTTTCTTCACTTCCAAACCATTTTACTTGCTAATTTCCTAAAGTTAAGCATGCAGATAAATAAGAACAACCCAGGAAATCCTAGATTTACGTCCAGGTAGTAAATTACTCTCATAAAAACTCAACAAGAACAAGGTGAAGAAGTTAACTGCCTGCCCAGAATTTAATGGCCTGGCGTCTGGCGTACGTAATTTATATCTGCATCGTCGTTGTCTCTAATTAGGATTTTATAAACAATCTCGCAGACAGCTGCTGGGGTACTTCAAAAAATATATGCAAACTCTTATTAGCAACTTCTCATTCTCAAGATCAATGAGATTGTGGAAAACTTTCTTGCACCAAAGAGGGAACGGGAACGTTGTATAGAAATGTAATTCCAGTCCAAACAACATTAAGTAATGTGATCATATTAAGCTCTTGTACAAAAAACAGATAGTTCTAGTCCCCATTAATGAAACGTGTAATGTTATTTCGTATACCTAAAACAGGAGTAACACGGATAGTATATAATTGCAAGTACAGTGTTGGTTGAAATTAATTTTCCTCTGTCTCTCTCTCTCTCTCTCTCTCTCTCT
>JAGDQP010008385.1:21030-32126 GCA_022664845.1 Lepisma saccharinum | reverse complement strand
ATATATGGGCCATATTCAAATTTCTTGTACATTTCGTCTAAAATGAATCGAAGAAACATTTTTGCACTTTTTATTCACGATATGCTATACAACATGTAATCTTTACAAATACAGACATGCTTTTAGTTTACGTAATCGTAGAATGATTTTTTGACAATTTTTTAGACGTAATTGCAAGAAACAGTATACCCTGTTACCTATCAATGGTCCTCGCAAGATGTCCTTTAAGATATATGGAAACATCCTTTTTATATTTTACATAAATAAAAACTGAGAAATAATCCTTCATATATTTAAGATATTTCAGCCATTAAAATACATTTATAAATATTTTAATGAGTTTTAACACTTGAATTTCCACTGTTACCGATTTGTTATTAAAAAGTTGTAATTATTTCAAACTTTGAGAAATTTGAAAAAAAAAATCTTCTGTAGATATTGCTATATTTGCTTATTTTTTCATACAATAATGTTGAATATGTTTATTATGGATTTTACTAAAATGTACAACTAGTTCAGCTAACAGAGCAGAGCCTGAAATAACAGAGTGAACAAAAGAGTAACAGAGTGGAATGTTATTAATTTCAAAAGCACTTTTAATAAGAACAACGTCTTTTTTACATTAAATTTCAAATTTTATCTCTGGCATATTATTGTATTGTTGACTTATGATGTTACATCTGTAGCTGTATGATAAACTTACGTTAATTTACAATTATAAACATGTTTAAAATGTTATTCATCAAGAATATCTTCATATACGACAGTAGCTAGAAGTTAGTTTAACGGACGTCCACAAACTACCTTGCTAATATGGTAATGAGTTATCATCTGAATGCAACAAATGTGTACGTATGAATGAATTAATCTGACCTAACGCAGAAACCATTGCTCTCAATGAACAAAAATATTTATATTGATAAAATAAAATACAGTTATAATGATTAAGAATGAAGTCCATACACACGTTAACAACATGCATTTAAATAAATATTTAATATAATGATTGAACATATTTCAGTTATTAAACAAAATAACAAATTAACTCAAATATAGTTATCAAAAATCCTTTTCAAAATCTTAATTGATAGTATATGTAGGACTACTACAAGTATTAGTCTTCTCCTGAAATTTTCTGCAGAAACATTAAAATTAGCTTAACATTTGGGCGGGTTTGCATAGAAGTAGTGTAAGTCCAAAAAAGAAACCCGAAAATCGACTAACACTATTTTCCAACACTAGGCAGCTAGGTCTATAAAATCGCCAAGTGATGTGGGTACCAGTTCAGTAGTTTGCAAACAAAATGCGTTTAATATTGTTCCACTGAACAGAATGACTGAATTGTGGTGATCAAGTGGTGTATGTACAATGTCTACCATTCTGGCACACGCAGCCACGCAGTATAACCGTACATCGGCTTTTGTTCTTATTCCTGTATTGTGTAATGTAAATCCTTGCAAAACCTTTGTCAGGATTGTCAACATGAGCTTGGCTCGAATCTCCTCCGCCTCCCTAGTGCTTATCCGAAGTAACCACTGGATCGTGGGAGCTGTATACCTGACGCCATCATTTATAGTGACAGATGGTCGTGCAACACACGCTATGCAGCAAAATCTAATTTTATCGTAATGAAACATGTATTGACACCAGACAAAGAATAATGTGTATCAACCCTTATTTCTGCTTAGTGTGTGTATTTGCATGTTTCTCTGTCCGACATAGGAAGGAATTGTGTTATGAGTGCTTTAACACACGTGTACATTTTGTTACTTTGATAATAAAAATGTATGTAACATTTCATTATTACTATCATGGTTGTGTGAAATTTTTAACGTTAATAGTGTAATAATGAAGAAGAATGCAGTGTAAAAAGACTTAAACTAAAAGTGTGGGTGAAAGAGGAATAGAGAAAGGTGAAGAGGACCCAGAAAAATAAAACAAAGAATATTATTTGTTTTCGGAACTGAAACAATTTATGATACAAAACTAATTAATACCTGATAAAGCAAAACTGACAATAAAAAACGAAGGACAAAAAATCCAGTTATTTCGCAGTACATGTAATTAATTCGCAATAGTTTGAACCAGAGGTGTTGAACCTCGCGAGTTTCAACCTCGACCTCATCTGAACTCGACCTCAAACTGTGAGGTCGAGGTCGATAAGATCGCGAGTTCGAGGTGGAGTGAGGTCGAAGTCCTGTCACGAGGTCGAGGTTGAGCGAGGTCGAGGTTGAGCGCGGTCGAGGTCGAAGAAAAATCGCGAGGTCAAGGTTGAACGAGGTCGAGGTCGAAGCCCCGTCGCGAGTTCGAAGTTGAAGTCCGTTGGCGAGGTCGAGGTTGAGCGAGATCGAGGTTGAAGTTTAAAACAGAAAAAGAGTGGTGGCGGGGTTTAGTGGTTATGGTCACTGGTAGAGTTATTAGACCGAAAACCCAGTTTATCTCGAGATCTTATCCACTCATGAGTGCTACGTTTTCAAAGATTATGACGTCATCCGTCATTATTTAAATAAAGTCTCAGTACTCATCGATCGATTAGATCTCGAGATCGCTCTCCATTGTTTTTCGTAGTAATTTGTAAATACTATTGCGCTACGTTCTAAAACGTTTGATAATGCTCTCATATTTTGAAAAATGAAAAAAACTGGGGCGTGCGCGAGGAGGGCCCTTAATGATGAAGGTGGAAGGCTAATCATCAGAGGCAGTGCGGGTTGAATTGAAATTTATTTATTGCTTTAGGCATCTAAGGCTCGGGTCGGGATAGGGGAAGGGGAAGGATGCGGGAAGGTGTCGGCCAGGGCCTAAGTTGAAGGTAACATCCCGGCATGTCTGGTGTGAGTGAGGAAAAACCATAAAAAACTCAGTCACGATGGTCGGCAGCTGCGATTGAACCCACGACCTCCGGAATGCTACGCCAACCCTCTATCACTAAGCTACGAGGCCGTGTGAGTGTTGTAAGTTCTAAGACAAAGTTTGCACTCCGTGATTGAAATGACGGTCGCTAGATGCTACTCCTGGAAAGAAAAAAAGGAAATTAAATTTATTATTTGAGTTTTAGATCCCTTGATAGCGAAGCTATAGATAAAAGGGACCTTATAATTCCGCTCATTCTGTCCATCCATGTACAGAAATTAAATCTCAGTAACTACAAGGAGAGAGAGGCGCGTGAGGTATCGTTGGAAAGGTTTATACTAAACCAGCTCAGGTCCCCTGGACCCTTCCTGATTGGTGCTGTGGTGCAGTGTTGTCAGCCCATTTTCTAAAAAAATAATTGCTCAAATTGCTTGCATTCAGTTAGACATAATTGCGCCAAACTTGATATAAACATTATTCGATACAATAATAAAAAAGAAACACTGTGAGAGACTACGTTGCCAAGCAACCCTCTTTCCAGGGTTGCTAGCCTTTCCTGTATAAAATTATCTATTTTTAAATAGCGTCCATTACATTAGTCATAGCAGCAACAAACTTGGCATAAACATTGTTTGAATATCCGCATAGGAACAAACTGCGGATATTTCCGCTGCCTAGGAATCCCGTTGTCAGTTTGCCAGCTCATGCCAAAAATTCTCATGAACCACAAGGTCTAGAGACATGTATGAGGTGTCCTTCGAAAGATCTTCAAAGCATTGTTCATTCATAATAAACAGCATTTACTTGTAATATTGTAATTTATTACTTCACGTCCCGTATCCCAATCAATTATTATTGCTTATAGTACGCAAAAGTGTTATTTTTCCTTTATTTTGCGCGAGGTTGTTTCTATAATCGAATAGAAGTATCAATAATTTTCTGACAAAAAGGATAAGATGAATTTATACACTTTTCCAAACTTTAAACTTGCTCTCCTATTTTGGACTTAGTCCACTTGTATGCCACACCGCCCATTTAACAATTATGATATTGATGGAATATTAGAAATACAATAAGTGTATGCAGTGAACTGCGATTTCTGAAGTGTTACGTTAACTGGTCCACCATGCACAATTACAGACTTTAGGTAAGGTAAAGTTAGGCTTGCTTTAGAAATATTAAATTAGCTTACTTATGACAGGAGGAATGGTATTTGGTAAGATTTTGGTCCTTGTACGAAATAAAATACTAGAATTCTTAATGTTAAATATGGTGGACCAGTTTGCGTAACGCTTGCAAAAATTCTTCATAATAATTTCGTAAAATGATAAAATTATTTTTAAGGTGATATTTCAGGCTATAGATGTAGCGCACATTTACCATGAAAGGTCAGCTCCGTCATTCACAGTCCACTATATTTCGTCACAAGAAGGTAACAGAGTGTATATTAACAGTGGAGAAAAACATATTAAACTGACCCGAGACAGAGATATTGAACTCGTATTTCCAAGAAATTTTGAGATACTTAAGAGATCAAGAATGATAAATCATAAGTTAATTATAAGCGACGCTACTATTATTTTAATGGTAATATCATGTGTAACAGAGTAGATGATCGAGAAGTGCACTCACCTTCACGTTGAACTATATCTTCGTACTGAAAGCAAAATACTCTTTACACGAAGCATTTATCCATGTTATCACCTCGTTCCCATGATGCTCCAGTCGAACAATATTGCCAGAATGAATTTGATATATGTGTGAACTAATAACCATAACAGAGTGGAAATTTTACAGGAACATTGAAAAACAATTTATAATTTAATTATAAAAAATACTCTGGTTTCGTAAGCATTTCTATTCTGAAGACTTACGTTTTGATAGTCATAAAAGCAATTCCTTTGAAGATTTTTCTGTTTCTCGTAAAAATATCACTATAATTATGAAATCTCCTGCAGCTAGGGACCCGAGATTTTCACACTACTGGTGCAATTAAAACCTTAGTATGAGAAAAATATGTAACATATAAGAATTCTTGGTGTTACGCTGTTCAGTAATGACCCTGTTATTTCGTTTGTATGATATTTCCACTTACTGAACTTTATCGTATCTTCAGTTACGAGGACATCAAATGTACAAGAAATTTGAAAATTGCCCATATATATATTTTGGAGAGAGGAGAGTTAAGATATATGGCAGGTATAATTGTTAAAAGCATTGAAACGAAATTAAAGGTAAAATCAACCCTACAAAAGATATACAAATTATGAACAGTTTTATTTAAAAACAAGTGACGATATTTGCAAAGGAAAAACAATTAGATAAAGAATTACTCTTAAATATTCTTAGCTCTAAAGACCAAACACGAGAACGTGAGAGCAACTCGAGGTAATGGGATAAAATTATATCACCAAGAGTGCTTTTAATTTACGTAAGAACACTTTCAAAAAACCTCAATCTGACCTTGCTTCTCAAAGAACTAAGAATTGTTATGTCCGTCAAAAGTGGCATGTGCCGAACTGAAACTATTAGTGACGTGGAATTAACACGCGAAACAGCTTTACCTTGGAAAATCACGTTTATCTCCCATCAGAAATTTTACAGTGTCTTCGATTAGAAACAAAAATGATGTAAAAACATTCCCCTTTTGACCCAAAGACCTTCTTTAAGTATTTTTCACAAAATCCACGACAATAACAAGAGGACTCTCATGAGAAAGCAGGCGACAACCCTGAACCGAAATTAATAAAACCAACTTGAACATTGAATCGAGAGGTCAGTCTTAACTCCTTCGTCAACCAGTCAACATCAGATCCGAGCAGTTAATTTATGCTTGTGTGTTAGAAAGTGATCACAGTCAAATTTTATCTAAGTTTACTAGTGAACTTCATAAGACCAGAACATTTGCAGAAAACGAAGAAAGTGCTAGTGTTATTGACAGTATTAAGGATCATTTGTTTTCCTACGCAACTTAGTGAAGATAGAGACTTCTTCAGTGAATAATAGAAAAAGTATATGTGTATCAGGGCACGATTAGCGAATATAAAAGTAAACACATTGCTCAAAATCACTCTAAATTACGGTCGTTACGTGGAAAGATTATTAAATATGAAAGTAGTTCATTTAATCAAATAAAATAGTAAAATGTCAGTTCATATTTCAATGTTTTATATCAGCATGTCCTACCATGATATTAAGTAGTTAGGTCTTTTAGGAATATTCAATGTTGTATTTTCAGGGAAAAGTATGTATATCCAAGTGTGCCAAATATGTACTAATAGTGCTTTTACTGATGTTGTCTGTTTAATAACTAATGCATTCCGGTCCGCTACGCCTCCCCGTAAACACAATTACGGTAATAAATAAACAAATAGATGCAAAATAAACAACAACACAAAGAATTTTGAATAGTATATATATTCCTGCGTAGTCTAGTCGGTAGCGCGCTCGACTTCAGTGCGAGCGGTCTCGGGTTCGATTCCCGGTGGGGGCTCAAAAATTTCGGTGTTGACCCAGCATCGTGAGGACAATTGAGGAGCTGCTGTGAATAAAAGACAGTGGCGATCACAGTGAGAGCTTCTTCGCGCTCCTCTCCCAACCCGTCTCGTCAGTGTGGGAGCAGTAGATCAACTCCTCCATTCGGGGAGAGACCTCATCCACTAGTGCATTGAATATGGCTGTGATTTATTATTATTATTTGTAAGTACCTTCTGAATACATCAGCCAACGTCAATACGGCTGTGGTAACATGAAATAAATCAGGTTCTACACTATACATACCAATAAATTAAATAATAAAAGCTTCTCTCTTAGACGAAGTTTTCAAGTCCATAAGTGACAGAGCCCAAATGTCTAACATAACGCGCTTAATTCCAAGCAATATCATCTAAAATAATATATTTCTAATCTCATTAAATAATATTATTCTAATTCCATAATAGATATATGAACCTTAAACATTTTATCTAACAAAGTGTGATAAATATTTTGTGAACATTTTTGCGATCCATATGATCAATTTTGTGCATTACTTGTAATGGATTTTCCTTTGGCGTGTTATTTAAAAAAACTACATTGAATCGAAAAGCTGACATAAATTTAAGTTTTCCTTCAAAGAAAGACAATGAAAGTATAAAAGGATATTTCAAAAATGTATTTAGTGCTCTAATAGATAATACAACTCCTTACAACCTTGAGCACTAATTCATAAATAAAACTAAAATTTTAAAAAATGCATTTCAATTTATCACATTTAAGGGATACACGAGATCACATTTTCGTAAAACTTGTACTAACTGCGATTAACTTACCAACAAAACACAACTACGAAGAAATAATCAATATTTCGCATCCGAACATCAAAACTACTTATTAATTACTCACAATTAATGAAGTTTATATCCCTTATATTTGATTTCATTGCTAATTTTGTGCAAGGCGTTTTCTGATTTTCGGTGAAACCATTTTCTAATCTACTTACGTTAACAAATGGGCCATTGTCCAATGTTTTGAGAAATCGATTAAAGTTTATTGTTAAATACATATAATCATCTTTCTCTGCTCTTGTTGTCATTGGATTGTTTGTTTTTTTCCTCGTCTTACAGAATTTTTTGTAAGACCGCTATTAATTCTAAAGTTCTTCCGATATCTTGATTCAATTCAGGTTTATTGATTTTTTTTATGTTGTTACATTTCTGGTTTGAAACTATGATTATTTTTGTCTTTAATGCTGTGACCCGTTTCGGTTAAATGTTTGGAAATGCTCGAAAATCCGTTTCATATCAACATATTTGAATGGATTAAAACCAGGGTGAACCAAGTGAGTACGAGTATATTTTCGAGTGATGGAGAGGTAAAATTAATGTTCATGAAAATATATACGTGCATTCTTTTGATTTGTTTCTGTCCCTGTCCCTGTTCCTGTCCCATAGTTCGGAGAAAGGAGCCAAAAAATATATACATGAGTTTCTAGAAAAGAAAAAATATAATAGTAATACGGTAGTGTTAATAGAAAAAACATATACATTTCGAGATAGTTCACTATGCAAAAGTATCAAATACACATTCTGGACTTAGTTCACGAAAGTGACGTTTTCCATGAGCGTGTTAATTTGCCAAAAATAATGGCAAGTTAAATAATGTACTTGCAAAAACTATATAGATATCGTCACCAAAACATCAATACAATTCATAGTTCGTTATATCGTTTATTGTCAAGTTTTCTTAAAGGGTAGATTGGTGTAACGTATTTTAAGAGAGAGATCAAGTCGTCATTTTTTATTTCGTCATTAAATGTCCATTTGGGTACAAAGAGGGCAATAGGGTAGTTTCCATACTTATTCGTTTCCATTTAGCTTTCTGTTCATATTTACTTCATACTATTCATCTGTTGAGTGAGTCTTATAAAGCAAAATGCTTGAACGCGGCTTTTCTAGCAGTTTTTATTTTGAACTACTTCGTTTTTCCACCTTGTGATTTTTTGGTGTCCTCCCATTTCGCCTAATCCCATCTCGCCTAACGGTTTATCAGCCACTGATGTCTCGAAGATAAGAATGGCCGCCATTTTAGGCGAGATGAGAATTCCCATCTCGCCTAAAATGGCGGTAAGATGCAAGGAAGGAATTTCTACACTGAAGAGGGAATTTATGTATAAAATTATTAACGATCAGCACTACAAAACTGTGACATAGAAATTTTAATCATTCGTTGTCAGTGTTGAAATGATTCTACAACTTGCTGGGATGTGGTACTTGTAATTGTCCTTGTAAAATATTGTAATCTGACACACTGTGGTAATGTGCTATGAACAGTATATCTATCGTATTAATAGAGCTTGTGGTAGTAAAACCTATTGGAAGTGCATTGAAGGTTGCAAGGCTACTATTGTTCTAGTGGAAGATACTGTTGTGAGTTCGTCGGGTCTGCATGCACATGAGCCAAATACTACAAGGGAACGAGGCAAGATATTGGTGAACAAAATGAAAGAGGAAATAAGAAGAAATCCTACCTGCTCTGTACCAGCAATATATAGGTATGTTAAGTCTAAAGTAGGATGTGTAGTTATTTGGATGAAGCTTGATAGAGGCCTACAAGTTTATATTAAGGCAATCACAAATGTAACAACTTTTGTTAATGGTGGGAATCAGTGTAGTAATATTGACATAATATCTTACAGAAGCAGTAGCATACTCTTTGCCATGAAAGGTCAGCAATTCTATATTTAATTTAATGGCAACTTTGACCTAAACCGGTTCAGTGTCAATTTACGCAGAAAATTTCTGCGTAGCCGATGGAATTATCTGCGTGGCTATATCTATCTGCCATTTAGGGATTTTTTGTCAGCTACATCAGAACCACCTAAACCTACAATCTAAATATTGTTTATTTTGTTCCTTGCAGCCGAGAAACGACTAGATGAATTTCTGAAGAAGTATTGGCAGAAATTCCTACCTATTCTGGTGTTAAAAGTGCTCTATACAGGACTCGAAACAAATGTTTACCCGCGCGGCCGCGCTACCCAAGACAATAGAGGAGTTGAGCAGAAGAAAGATGACGACAGACAAATGATGGGAGAGATTTCCTCTTAATTGACGACCAGCAGGACTCTAGCCGTATTCTTGTGAGTTTTGTCTTTTTATTTTTTACTTAGCTGCTGCATCCACGTTAATTCCGGTTTTAATTTGTTGTCCTACAATTGATTCAGTTTTGAATCTCTATTCTTTTCTGTGTTTGGCTAAATTTGAGTAACAAATCGTTCTAGGCATAATCAGATACAATCACTGGTGTATTAGATATTAGACGTTAGTGTGCAGGGACGACTTTTTGAAAATGTAAAGTTACCTTTTTAACGCGTTTTTTGTTTTCTTTTCAGGTTTCTGGTAGAGTTGAAAACTTGCGGATATTATGTAACAGTGAGAACGTGTTGATGGATGGCACGTTTAAGTGTTCACCGCGTCTTTTCGCCCAGTTACACACTTTTCACGGCAAACACTTAGGGCAGGTGTTTGCATTTTTATTTTGTCTGCTGCAAAATAAAAACCAGGAAACATACCTACGTTTGCTAAATTTGATAAAAGCAAGGGCATCAGAAAGTGGTATGGACTTTGAACCGAAATGTGTCACAATAGACTTTGAAACGGCTGCAATAAATGCACTTACGTTGTCCTTTTCCAACATAAGCGTGAGGGGCTGCTTCTTTCATTACACTCAGTGTATATGGAGGAAAGTGTAAGATCTGGGACTAGTTTGTGAGTACAATGAAAATGAAGAGGTTAGAAAATGGGTTCGGCGTGCAGCAGCGCTTTCTCTCATCCTATTAGATAGTGTTAGCAATGTGTTCCTGTCATTCAGGAAACCGCACAAGATGTTCCTAACAAAGAGGCCTTCCATGACTATCTGATGGACATTTGGTTGGACGAATGTGGAGCATTATTTCCACCGTAAGTATTCATAGCTTGTTTTTCATTTGAACTAATTATGAACTCCACGCCAGGTTCGTTAACGTAGGCTCATTTCGATTCAAACTGTTCACAAAAAGTTACAATAAAGAACTACTTAAATTATAAGAATATCCTTTGATAGTTCCATATTTTAAAATTCATAGTTAAGTTCGTGTATAACAAGAAAAATCATGGCAGTCGTGAGAAAGCAGACAGAGCATCTAATAGTGTAAGCTAGTATTGTTCAGTTAAAAATTATTTATTAATATGGAACTGTAATTAATCTTATACTTTGATTTGAATTAGGTTTGTTCTGACTATATCAATTGTGGCTGGTATAATATATTTACTTATTTTGGGTATTTACTTTGTTCTTTATTCGACATTATATCGTCATCTTTTTATTCATTCCAGCAACATGTGGAATCATTTCAACAATGATAGCGGAAGGACAAACAATTCGTTGAAAGGTTGGCATGCTAAATGGAACAGGAAATTTCCAGGACACCATCCGAATACATTTTCATTTATCCAAGCCTTACGAGAAGAGCAAGCTTCGAATGAACTTACAATACGAATGTTGGAGCTGGGGAATGCTCCTGTAAAGCAAAAGAAGAAGTGGAGAATAGTAGATGAACGAATCAGAAACTTAAAACAAGGACTAGTGAGTGGAAACATCGATTTATTCACGTATATTAACGCGGTATCGCATAATGTTCATATAGGATAGTGTGAGAATAGGAAAGAGTGATTGTTGTTGAATTTTATAATTTGAAACATTCTAAGTGAATTTAATTTAATTCAGTT